>VZTD01003430.1:759754-946645 GCA_013397725.1 Rhagologus leucostigma | reverse complement strand
AAAGCTCCATCCAACATGTCAATGAACACTTCCAGGAATGGGACATCTACAGCTTCTCTGGGAAACCTGTTCCAGTGCCTCACCTACCCTCACTGTAAAGAATTTCTTCCTAACATCTAAAGTAAACCTGCCCTCCTTCAGTTTAAAGCCATTCTCCCTTACCCCTACATACCCTTGTAAAAAGTACACTCTCTGGCTTATTTGTAGGCCTCTATCAAGGACTGAAAGGCCACAGTGAGGTTTCCCCAGAACCTCCTTTTCTCCAGGTTGAACCACCCCACCCAGCTCTCTCAGCTTATCCTCACAGGAGAGCTGCTCCAGCCCTGTGATCATCTCCAAGGCCTCCTCTGCACTTGCTCCAGCGGGTCCACATCCTTCTTGTGTTGGGAACCCCAGAGCTGGACACAGCACTGCAGGAGGGGTCTCATGAGAGGGGGTAGAGGGAGAGAATCACCACCTTTGAACTGCTGGCCACACTTCTTTTGATGCAGACCAGGATGTGGTTGGCTTTCAGAGCTGCATCATTTTCAAAATGGAATTTTATGGTTTTGTTATGTCAGTATTCAGGCCTCTAGGACAGTTATCCTCATGTGGGACAGTTCTGCAGTTAAAACATTCATTTAAGAAATGAAAGACTTCAAAGCCCCTCAGCTATTGCAAATAGCAAGTTACACACAGACCTGCTCCCAGCTCTAGATTTTCTTTTTGAATTATACCGTCAGCATTTGTGAGATTAAATACAATGCAATAATCATGAGGAAGCCATTTCCATCAATATTTATTATTATCCTTCTTATTTTATCTGGGGCAAAATTAGAGTCAAAATAGAAATAATTTGAGTGCTTTTCTTTAAATACAGTGTTTAAGGTCCAGGTACTCAAGTTGTAGGAACCTACACTCCTGCCATTTCAATAAGTATTAGGCATGTCACTCACCATGTTAGAGGTACCAAGATTTTAGTACATAAATTTGCCTTTTCTTAGCATAACATAATGCTCTTGAGAACTGAAATATAACTTGTTTTTTATCTTACACATTCTTGAATAGTTAGGTTTCTATTTTAATTCTTCTGTGACTGATAGAATATTAGTAATGCTTAATGTTCAAATTATGTGATCCACCAGCTGCAAACCAGTAATTTTGTTTAAATAATAAACTGATTGAAGTTAATTGAACTGTAGAAGTAACAATAATATTATGTATTTGTTTAACAGTAGCTCCATTTATTTTTTTTTTAATAGTAAATTCACTTAATCTTTTTTCATTCATTTGCTCTCCAAAATAATTGCTGGTAAAGACCTCTGCTTCCAATAAACACATGAAGAAAGACTTTAACCATAAACTAAAATCTGTTAAATATTGCTACATTTTCAGTTATCTGACTATTACAAATGGAAGTAAATTTGTAGAGGATATATTATGTCAGATTTTTAAGTTAGAGACAGTATGACATAAGAAATTGTTTTAAATGCTAAATCACCAGTAGCTTCACCTCTCTTTTTGGTTAAGCAGAGTAAGAATTCATTCAGGCTTGTTCTGTATTACTCTGGAACAAGATGTCTTTCACTTTTATATAGCTATTTTTTACAAGTTTTTCTTATTCACTGCTTATTTTTTGTCAGTAATTCCCATAAAATCTGAAGATATCTTTTTCTCAATATGCAGATGTATTTTTATAGTAAAAAAAGAGAGAAAAGGAAATCTATAAAAAAAGTATAATTCTTGCTTATTCCAGTCTCTTCCTAGCTAGTAACAAGTAGATGTTTATATTCATTTATAGTAAATGGATATAATTGTTTTCTTGTCAGTTGTGTTGTGCTTTGATTTGCCAGGTGTGTACGGCTTCCTAACTTTTAAAGGCAGAGATATTCTCTTTGGATATATTTGCAGAATATGTAGAAAAGTATTATTACTGAGGATGCATTTAGCATTCTTGAAAAACACGTGTCAAAACGTTTTGGCATACTAGAAAAGCCTTACAATCATTTCATACTTTATCTAAGGGAAAAAGACTGTGAAGAGCAACCTACTTGAGAATAAAAGCTTTGAGAAATGAAACCTCTTTTTCTCCATTTTCATGTTTCAAAGTTATTTAGTTCACCTTCAATTAGAACACACACTGCATGCCCATGAGCAGGCCTCGATTCAACACTGGATTTATAATGAAGCATTTTTTCCTGCCAGATATCCTGAAAATCTTAGACCATCTGGTTTCAGAACATACTAGTAGCTGATTATCTGCTTAAGAATTAATTAGGAACACATGTTAAACTGTTGTGATAGCAAAACTGTTGACATTTGTCTTATATGTCTTTTGAAAAGCAACTATATTCCAAATCAGCTTCCAAAATAGGATGGAGTAGTGAAATAAAAAGCAGACTCCACTAGGATTAAAATGCATGTTCCTTGGCCAAGAATGATACCTAAAAGCATTACATTGTAGTTTTCAGTCACTGAGTATAAAAATATGACACAGATGAAGCTTCTTCCCATATCAGTTTATCTTTCTTCATTACATGAAAGATAATACAACTAAGCATAACTTTAAATAGGGAACAATAACAAAACAGCATAATGTAAGGTAGGAAACACAATGATATTCAGATGTTTAAGGATAACTGAAACATATATTCATTTTCTCAGCAGTTAGTTGTCTTTTCACTTTTTCAAGAAGAATAAATGCTTGTGGCATTTATAGTTAAATAATTGCCCGTAGAAAAATATCAAACATGGAATTTTATAAAAATGGCACCTTGACTCAAAAGTTACTTGTTCTTTCACTGCGGCTTTTTAAAACAAAGACTATTGGTAGCTTGTGTGAGTACAAACAATAAATTATTGTGACAAAATAAGTTCTTGCACATCAAATGGGTGACTGCTGCAGACCACTTGTTTGCTCTGAGTGACTGAGAAATGACATCCATAAGCAGCTTTAGCTATCTTTAGAAAGTTGGGTATTTTTTGTGACTATTTGTAAGAACATAGCTCAATTAGAATGAAATATCTTTTGAAACTGTAAGAAACAGCAAATGTTTAAACTATCTGACCTCCAAAATTTTTTGTCAAACTGTGAATAGAATCAGTCATATGATAACATTTTTTTAAAGTAAGGCATTAATAATAAAAAAAAAAAAGAACGATTCCTTCCTGTCTCTGATGCTAACCTTGCTCAACAGAAAAAAGGCAACATAAAACCCTAGAGTTTAAAAATTCAAAGGAGTTTTCATTTCTGTTTATTATTTGATAAAAGTATTTTTTTTCTAATGGCGTTTTGAAATCTGGTGTTTTGCAATTCTTTAGTCCACAAGTAAATTGTCGTTATAGTTTCCTTCAGTAGGAGTCAAACACTACAAGTTTGTGATTATATAAATGACTCCAAATCCTACTAGGTACTTTTAGGCCCTAGTTTGTGCAACTGCTTGCTAATGAATTTTTAAGTCTCTGTGTACAATATTAAGCCAGAAGGCATCATGGTAACTTCTCTTTGCAAAGCTGGATAATTTCTGCAAAATGGTAACTCTTGTGGAGCTTTTGGTTTTCTATACTGAAGGTCTAAATTCTTTTCCCTGAGCAGCCTGGGAAAACAGAATGACTATTTTCCTGTTTACATAAGTCTATCTCCTACCCTCTTCTCATTTCCTTGGACATGGTATTAGTGCTTGACACCACAAAAATATCATTTAAACACAGAGAGAAATATCAAAAGTTACAACTCATGCCAAAAACTAACTACTTTTGAAATGAGTGTGAAGAAAAATGCTGGCATTTTTTAGCAGCCTTATGTAGAGGATAACACATAACACAGAACAACAGAAAATCGAGTGCTTTTGCACAATTTGTAATTCATCAGAAATTGTGGTTCCCACTTGAGTAGTATTTACAACTCTGAAGATTAAACCCAATATGTAAAGAAATTTTCAACTGCTATAGTTACTAGTTAAGGGCTGGAGAAAGCAAAGGAAAGATCACATTAACATACATATATGTGTATATATGTATATATATATACATATATATATATACACACACTTTTACAATTCCTTATTGACTCAATAGGGATTTATACATTTTAAAAAGTATAAATTATTATACATTAACTATATTATCTGAGTAGTTATATGAAATATAACAGTCTCAGTTATATCAGTCTAAATATTCTTAATTTCCCCACTCAAACAAGTTTAAAGCAACAAAAATATTGTATCAAATCCTTCCCAATGCCTAATTTGCATCTAACAGTGTAAAGCTGTCACACTTCCTTAACTATATCACTCTAGATAAAGCTACACAATTTTCCAAGTATTGACTTCAGCTGTGATATGTAGCAAGACTTAAATAGCCAAAATCTACATTCATTATGTTTCTCAGGTAAGGAATAAATTCCAATCTCATCAAATATAATACAGGCTTAAAAATATGAAAATGACTAAATATGATGTGGACGGATGGAGACACATCTGTCTGCCAAAGATATACAGGAACACCTGCATTAATAGACTTGTCATCACAAAAAGAAAATATTCACTTAAGTCTGATGTCTTATAGTCTTACACAGTAGTTGATATAGAAAGGATTTGCTATTTTAAATGGATCTATAAATGACCATTATTACCAACTGTCTTTTTACTGACATTTTTACTGTCTTTTTACTGACATACTGACATTTTTTTTCTTGTTCTCTCTCAGGAAAGAAAAGTAATACTCTCATGTAGTATATGTCAAGGATTCAATTTAAAAGAATTTCTCCAGCTGATTTGTCATAATAAGGCGTTCATGTTTTCACTGAAAAAGCTGGATAGAGAACAAGAAAAAACATGTGAAGTCACACTTCCGTCTTTGAAGTATAAGTCCATTATCATAAACCGATATTTCTCTTTCACCAACGCCCACCAAGTGAGAGCATTTCAGTCTGAAGAGCAGATGAAGGCACTTCTTTCCTTTCAACTGTTATTACCCATCTTATCTTCATGATTATTGCTTGAAAGATACTATAATTATAAAGATTAATTAGTAGTCAGAACAATAGAACATATCTTACATTAACAATGTATCAGGTTCCAAGAATGAAGTTTTCAAATACAGAAAATCACAGTATTTGATAGGTCAGACAAGAATATGAAAATGTATTTTTTGTTATTATAAAGCCTTTGTGCTGACATGTAAAAATGGCAATGAGTTATCTTCTGTCGCTGCATAAGGACATCTTTTTATGTTTGTAAAAACTCTCTAAGTGTTAATTAGGTAAGGACCCATCAAAAATCAAATTAGGAACAATTAACACTCATTGTTACTGCTAAGGAGAAATAAAAGAAGGAAACATATTTGGCATCAGTAGGCTCTTACTGAGGTGTTTTACTTGAAATGAGGGCACATTACAGTGCTTTACTGTGAAAGTATTCAAAAATCCTGAGTTATAGCTTTTCCTTTTTATAAATTAGTCATTATTCAAGCAGAGATGAGAAGTTCTTATCAAGCCTAGCTGAAGATATACTGCGTGGTATGTCATTGTTTATTAAAAACAGATATTTCCTAAGCAAGCCAAAACTCTTGGAAATACTGAGCAATGCAGTCACAATTACAATCAAAGATAAGGTACGAGTGTGAGCATGTCTTTCCTGTCCTTTTTTAACATCAACACAAAAGAACTCAACTGAACAGTGACAGTATGTTGCGTTTCTTCTGCTTTTTTCTTAAAGCTCTTTGCAAACTAATGTATTACCCATCAAAATATTTGCTGTATAAACTCAACAGGTACACCCACAAATAAAATTACATACACAAATAAAATTACTTCTGCATATCCTCTGTAGCAATTTGTTCACATTTGCATATGCTTCCAGGTAGCTGGTATGATGAGCAAATTGATTTTGAGAAGACAATAAACAGTCGTGAGGAGCAAGAACACTTAATGTCTTTTAAAATTATTTTACAAGCCAGAAATGAAATAGGACTCTTCACAATTTCAAATATCTTCTCGTGAGGACCTAGCAGTGAGAGATGGCAAGGGAACTCGGTGACAAAATATAATGCTGACAGTGGATTTTATATCATAGAGAGTTATGTAGCAAGAAAAAACTCAGAAGGCAACAGCAAAGAGCCAGACAAGACTATGATTGATGGAAACAATTAATAGTTTAATAAATGGCCTTGTCACAGTCTTATGCCAGTGATCCCTGATATTTCTGTTTATGATTTTATTTTCTCTTCCAGATAGCATCCATTTTCTTTGCCGCTTACTGGGCTGATACTCACTTAAATTAAGTACTTTTTAAAATAATTACCAGTATTGAGAAACTACAGAATATTTAACTCTGAAATCTGTATTGTGTTGGAAACTATTCTATTTTATCAAAGGATGCATTTACACCTCCTGCATATTTCACAGAATCATATGTCCTGTAAAGTATACATTTATGACTTAAGAGCTTTCATCTGCAGGGCTCTGGCCAGTCTGAATTTTTCTAAAGTATTTCTTCAAGTTTCTTTGTCTTCTAAACTTAATAAGACCATCCAAATAAATTAATATCTGTAGAACTTTCATGTCATCTTTAAAATTCCTAACGAATTAGTGAAGGTTGAAGATGTTTTAAACTTACCTTCAGTTAACCAGTGATACAATTCCAAGGATAGATGACAGCTATCTACATTTTATAATCTTTTCCCCAGAGTTCTAGCCATACTCACTTCAAAGTTCCAGAACTGCAATTCATTCATTCCCTAAGCAAGATAACAAGGACACCAAGGAGTCTTCTACATGTAACATGACGTCCTCTACCTGTATATATCCATTTAAGATCAAGTATTTATACTGGACTTGATCAAAAGGTTAGAATTGCTGCTTCCTGAGAAGCTTAAATAAAAAGTTCAATTACAATATGAAATACAGAAATTTAAAGTAGTTTCTGAGTTCATCAAAAACAAATCTAATACTTTCTTCCAACCTCCACCATCACAAATTACATATTAAATAAAGCTGAGCCTGAAGGCAACAGTAACTTCTCTCTCACCTTAAAGGCTGGGTTTGACAGTGACAGCTGACTGTCATTGCATCAAAATCCTCGGAGAGTTTGCAAATGAGATACATTTCCCTGCTAAAAGCACGTCTGAAGACAACAGTAAATTAGTCATTCTTCAAGAGCATGGAGGGAAACAGCAATTAAGGGTAGTCTCACTCACTTGCAATTAAGGGTAGTCTCACTCTTTCAATGATGAGAAAATAAATAAGAATCATATTAGATTTATTACTAAGAATAGTTAACCTCCTTAACTGTTCACTTGCTGGATTGGATAGATTAACTGCTCAGATACAGTTACTGTTCAGTTACAGTTTTAAGTTCACAGTATTTATGATATTTTCTGTTATGAAGACAAGAAATCAGAAAAATATGAGAGCAGGAGCAGCAAACTGCAGAAAGGGGTCAAGATGCTTCGCTTTAGATCAGCAAATGCATTTGTAAGTAGTGAGACTTTTAGTACTCTTCATATTATGTTTCTATACAATCCAGAATATAGATTCCAATGCTTAGCTTAAAAGGATATTAAGTACATCATGTTATTGTGGTAGCTTCCAGAAGACATTTATTCTACTTCTGCTAAGTGAATTTCTACTCAGACTAAGAGTGCACTCTGACATTATAAGTTCATATAAAAGCCTAAACAGCAGATGACCGGCTTTTCCAAGACTAGAAAAAGAGGACTTAATTGTGTTTGAGACAAACCAATCTACCAAGGGAACTTCCTATCCTAGGTTTTTAATAATAATTTCTTGACACCAGCATGGGATTTCAATAAAGCTGTATTATAAGTACCCAGTTTTAGCATTTCTTAGAGGGAATTAATTTCTGGCTTCAGTTAGGGAGTTTGCATGGAAGAAATATGTCTGAATGTATTCAGAAAGTTGTCAATCAGAAAAATTTTGACAAAGTGTAAGGTTCAAATTACATCACATATTTGTGTATATTAAATCACCAGTATTTTAGAGCTAGAAATACTTCTGTGTCAGCTGTCAAGGTTTATTCTGAAGTTTAGACAAGAGGTAACTGAGGAGCAGAAGCACATCTCCAGTGGAACTGTTTTATTTCACAGCCTAAATTCAAAACATGTTTGCAGTGAGCCTGTAGGGGAAGGGACACATGCGCGCATGCAGTATAAAGTACGGTGACATTTGCTTTTCTCCCTTACAATTGTTACATTATTTTACAATAAGGACTCCTCAAAAGGTTACAGATTAGGGTAGTTTCGCATTCAAAATGATCTCTATAAGTTAACATTTTTGTTGTCAGACACAACTCTGTCAGTATATATTCGTATTGCATTAAATGTATTTAATTTACTTGAAAACAAACAAACAAACAAAACCAAAAAACAAAACAAACCAAACAGAAAAACTCAACCAAACAAGCAAAAAGAAGAAAGAAAAACACTTAAAGATGTTGAAAGTCCATTAAAATTTTCGAAATTGCCTCTGGTAAGAAATATTAGCATATTCCTTTCTTGGGGAACTCAATATATGCTGTGAAGACCTCTACAAGGACAATGAACTCTGGAGACACTTTTTTGTGGCCTGTACCTGTCTTGGTAAAGGCAGACCTTTACCTTACGTTTCACACAGTGGTTTGGCCAAAGATATCCATATGCTTGTCACCGAGCTCCCAGAAAATTTTAATACATTGTGTGTGTAAGTATTATGAAGAAAGGAGTGTCTCCATAATCAAAATACAAACCACCACTGAACCACCATGTCCATATTTGTACCCTGTTCTCATTCTTCCAACTCATCCCCTTTACTTCTAGTTTTTATCTCCAAGACAAGACACACCGTTAGTTGATATAGTTATAAAATCTAAGAGGAATCAACAGGCTGAAAGGTTACATTCCACTGCCTTTTCAAGCAACCAGTTCATACAATCTGATTTTAAGCATATGAAGATTTAGGAGCAAAAACAAAACAAACACTCCTGATTCTTAGTGGATTTTTTGTCCCAACTATTTGGACAAATCAGCTACACCAGGTAACCTACAAACAAAATTTCATTTTCTAAACCACTATGCATTTTAACATTTAAAAGAAAGGTAAAATATTCTTTTTCATTGTGTTGGGCTGACCTGGGTTGGATGCTAGGTACCACCAAGCTACTCTATCATTCCGCTTCCTAAACTGCGCAGGGGAGAGAAACCATGAGAAAAGGTTCAAGAGCCAAGATAAGGAGAGGGTGAGATCACTCACTGATTGGGCAAAAAAGACTCAGCTCAAAGAATTTAATTTATTGCCAAAAAATCAGAAAAGGGTAACAGGAAGTAAAAACAAATCTCAAACCACTTTCCTTCCACCTGTCTGTTCTTCCCAGGCTCAGTGTCACTGGCACACTGACATAGCTGCATCACCATGGTCTTCCCCACAGGCTGCGGGGGAACCTCTGCTTTGACATCTGTGGCACCTCCTCCACCTACTTCATCACTGACCCTGGTGTTTGCAGAGCTGTTTCCTTCACATATTCTCACTCCTCTCTCCTAGCTGTTGTTGTGTAGCATTTTTTCCCCTTCCTAAATACTTATCCCAGAGGCACTACCACCATCACTGCCAGGCTCAGCCTTGGCCAGTGACTGATGCCTCTTGGTGTTGCCTCTATTGTGCACAGGGGAAGCTTCTGACATTCTCTCATGGAAACCACCCCTTAGTCCCCACTGCTGCCAAAACTTTGCCATGCAAGACTTTTTTAAATAGACAAAATTGCCATCATAACTGCAGAAGGCAGTCATTTGCTGGACACAGATACTTGCTAGCCTGAGGAAAAAAGCTAATGGGAATGAAGGATCTGTGGGACTTCAGCCCTCTTCAGGGAAAGACAGTTAAGTATAATCAATTCAATAAATGCTATTCTCATATGGACATAAATTGAGTGAAATTTGTCAATTAAACAGACAAACTGTGCCTTGAAGAACCTAAACAAAGAGAAACTAAATCAGGTCCTCTGAAATATCCTCATCAGGCTCCCTAAATAGATGACTAGGATAATTAATTTCATTTTATCTACAGACTTTGTTAAGAATTATCCTTTATTACATTGTGCGCTAGCAGTAAAGCTGTCTGTGCTACTGATCTAACAAATTCATTTCTTTCAAGCCTTTCACTTTTCTCTGGTCAGAGTTAAAAATAATGGAGGAGATCATCCTCTGCACTTTCCATTCTAACTGCCCAATCTGAAAGAACATTAATCTGCTGTTGATATTGACCTGCTCTAGTCACAAATTCCAAAATAAGCCCTTAACTGAGGCAATGGACAGTGGATTTTTAGGAAATTCCTAAGTCCTTGTGACCGTCATTCCATAGCACAGTGATTGTCTGTTAAAAGCTAAAATAAAATTCAGACTGCCACCACAAAACCCCCATAAATCAAACTCTTGAGTTTCAGAGTAGGACAAATTGCAGAGAGGTCCTCAGTAAACTGACACATCTATATTGCACAGTATTATAAAATGTTATAGAACAATGGTTCTGCACAGCCTGCCTGGAACAAGAGTGTTCATGAATACTTGTTTTCATTTTCAAATGCCACTTTTGAGAGATCTATTACATACTGTAGCAATCATCTAGACTGAGTGATTCTTTCTTTAAAGGTAAGTGTGCTGACTTACACAGCTGGCAAGAAATTTGAAGCCTGCTCAGTAAAAAGCAAAAAAGTCCTTTGACGCCCTGATGTTATGAGAAATAGTCAACGTGCAGTGTAAAGCTAATACTTTCTCACATCCCGCTCTCCCATCAATGTTTTTTTTTAACACTAAATGCCTGAGTTCCAAATGTGATCAATTATTTATCTATATCAGCCACTGACTACGCTCAGATGTTATCAGCTCCTTGTAAAGAAACCTGCAAGTGAAAAAGAGGCAGACTTCTAAAGAAATAGAGAAGGTGTCAAGGTAACAGCAAGGATAGACAAAGTCCTTGGACATATGTGCTCACCCATAAACCTGTAAAATATGTAAATCTTTGGAAATTATTTACACTGCAAAAAAACACAGGAGGTTAATGAAAGGATATTTTGGGAGGGCTTGGAGAGAAATAGAGTCTGAATTCTGGAAATTAAAGTTTTAAAAAGGTTAAAAAATTGTAATTAAAGCTTTCTAAATTTGTGGAAACTTTGACATTTCCCAATATCACCATTGATCATGCTGACATTGAAGCAATCCTGAAATGAACGCAAGAATTAACATTGCTTTAATCACTATTATAAACCTCCTGAGAGCATTCACTGCAATAAAATTGGCATATTAAATATGTGAAAAAATAATTGCAGGTGCAACTAAACATGACTAATGATCAGACAACAGCTTCCACACGAAAAGAATATTAAATAGTTTTGCACAGTGTTCAGAGCCAAGATTGTTAACACATTGGCTTGTTTGTCTCAGTAGAGCACAGGGCAGGAGGACAGAGAATTTCCATAAACAAAGTACTATTTGTGCACTGTTTTATAAAGTTTTCCACACGTTTAAAACATAGGTGTTTGCAAACTTTGCTGCATCACAAAATTATGGAATGACAGAGCCTGATAGGGATCATCTGAGACTCTGTGTGGCAGTTTTAATATACTACACAATTTCCTTTATGGAAATGAAGATCTGGTAGACTTCTGTTGGAGATTATTTTGTAGATAATGGCATCTAATCTCTGCAGGACTGCAGACAGTGTTGTAAGCTTGCTGTTTTGAGGCTTGGACTTAAATGTTATAGAATTACAGAATGGCCTGGGTTGGAAGAGACCCAAACCCTGCCATGGCCAGGAACACCTTTCACTAGAGCAGGTTGCTCAGGGGCCCATCCAACAGGGATGGGACAGCCATAACTTATCTGAGAAACCTGTTCTAGTGCCTCACCACCCTCACAGTAAAGAAGTTTTTCCTAATATCTAATCTGAAGCTGACCTCTTTCAGTTAAAAGCTATTCCCACTTGTCCTGTTCTACATGCTCCTGTAAATAATCTCTTTTCATCTTTCTCATAGGCCCCCTTTAGGTACTGGAAGGCCGCAATGAGGTTACCCTGAAGCCTTCTCTTCTCCATGTTGAACAAACCAGATTCTTTTAGCCTTTGAATATGTGTCTGATAATCTTGTGGCACTTTTTTTCAGCATAAAATGATGTGAAACAAAGAAAAAAGTTAAACGCTTCTGGCAAGTGTAAATGAAAAATCGTAAGAAGTTGTAAAGTTTAATTTTTTTTCCTATTTAGAGTAGTTTATAGAATGAAAGACTGAAATTGTTTTTATAATCATCTCAAAAAGACTTTAAACAAAAACAAAAATATCTACAGAAGTAATTATTGTCTTTTGTTCTTACTTTTTGTAGTTCATGTGGAATTAGATATCTGATACACATTTTTTTTTAAAATTATTTTGTACAGCTGTTTTTATAGAATGCTCAGTGCATTCCAATATACATAGCAATATTAACGTATTGCACTGAGCTTTCTTTCAGGCATGACTGCAAAATATTTATGAAGTTCCTTAGGCAAATATTACTTTTAATTAATATCAGCATGTGGAAAACTTATCATCGTACGTGATAAATGCTTTATGTGTCCATCATTAATGATATATAAGTAAGTTTTACAACTGAAAATAATTGTATATACTCATATTGTTATATATGAAGACAAAAGAAAATTCTTGTTAAGCTAAGGAAGCCAACACGTCAGCACTATTTTAAAGTTCTCCATTTTAATGTCTCAATGAGGAGCAACTCACTTGGAACATCTAATTCCTGAATGTAAAACTGAAATTCATGCTTTCATTCCATCTTACCCCTGCAGGTCCCCTAACCAATGCCATTTTGACTTTACTTTGGAACACAAAAGCAGATTTGAATAAGTTATGTTTAAAATTTTGTCTAAACACATGCGGTTTTAGCACTATCTTTAGACTACTAATATGTACAGGGGTAAAATTAGATACAGCACATATTTTCATGTTGACAATCTCTTACATTCCACGAACCTTAAAAATTATACGATATTGACAATGAAGACTTGGAGTATGGTTGTTTTCTTCCTTTCACTGTCCCTCTCTTTTTTCCCCCCTACACCACTTCTGCAAGTATGAATGCAAGTGTCTAAATACAGCTTAACATTTAAAAAAAATTTTATCAAGATCAAGGGGGCAAAACTGGGATTTTTAAAGCAGTATAGAGGCAAGTAGAATTTACATCACTTTTTAAATTCTTATTATGCTCTTAAATTTCTTACCTTACGGATCTATTCATAATTCCATATAATTTTCAATAATATTTTTCATTTATAGATGCCTTTATCAGTAACCCTGAACTAGTTTTAGTCAATTTGTAGGATGTAACAGGGATATGAGAGGTTACAATGCAAATATTTCCATAGCAGAGATATAGACTATGAGTTCTATATTTTTATGGACTCTTGCAAGTGAAAATAAACCTAAACAGAGAACACAGAGCTAAAATACAGATTAAAATTCTAATTTAGCTTCATATTTACACTGTACGTTACCAAGTTGAGATTTTATTTACTTAAATGTGCTTTCAATTAATGTAATGTGGGATTGACAATCTATACACAATGACTTCTTCAGAGACACTGCAACAGTGACTACATTTCGTGTTCCACTGTCTCTTTATATGTCAGTCACATATTTTGAGATATCAGTCTTTGTCATTGAAAAGTTGTGTACGTCGTAAAAGGAAGAAATGTTGCGTTTAGAGGACAGGGATAAAGCAAGGGCTTAATTAAAAAGGAAACACATATACACACACACATATATATATGTATACCAATGGAAGTGGAAAAATTTAATGTTAAGAAAAAAAAAGATTGGTTTAAATCCTTGGCTGTGGGACAACTTGCTTAGTCAAGAAAGATTTAGCATCTAAAAGCTTATTTGACGTGTGTGAAGCACAAGGGGTTCTTTTTGTTGTTTGGTGAGTGTTTTGTTCAGGGTATTGTCAAATTCCTCTGGAAAGGTGAGTTTTTAAGTCAGATTGGTACTTCTGAAATGAGGGGTTCTGCTTCTTCTTTTAAGGGTAGCTGCACATCTTGATGAGGGAAGTTTCAGAGACACAGGACTCTCACAAGAATAAATAACTCATATAAAGGAGCAACAAGTCTGAAGCTTATAGTGAGACAGATTTTGGAGAAAACCAATAGACAGGACTCAGAAGGGATGTAAAGGAAATTCCCAAAGTATTGGGCTAAAGTTCTTGACACTCAGGAAGTCAGAGCTGGCTGAAACCAAGTTCGAAAACAAGGACCTATTCTGAAAGAATATGGGAGGTAATGGGTAAGTTACTTTTAAACTGATTCTTTCCTTCTCTCTCTTTGTCTCCAGTCAGATTATTTAAAATCAAAAAAGTTAATTATTAGAATATGCTTTATAGTAAAAGCTCTGTTTGATTTGTGGTCCTATTTTTCTACATAGTTCTGTCTACAATTACTTCCATTACTATGAGTCTTGGCAAACTCTGACAGAACTGTACATATGTAGGTGTAGAGGTTTTTCCTACTCTACAGGTAAGTGTTTTGATCACCTTCTTTTCTTCTTTAGCCTTGATTTTTGTTAACATGCCAGCTAGCAAACACTTAAAGCTAAGGGGATGAATTTTTTTTTTCTTTTTACTAATGTGATCATCTCTGTGACAAATTGATATGAAATTTATATACCATTTAATGAAGGGCCATAAAATCATATTCCATAGCTTTATAATAATTATGGCTTTTCAACTTGATGGATTTGAATCAGTGATTATATCAAAGAGGAGATTTGTGTCTTAGTTAATAATGTCTCTTTCATAAAGTAGCAATGATATTTTTAATAAAACAAAAATATATTATCCTTTCCTAATAATGTTATGAAAAAGGAAATGTACACAGGCTCTTATAAAATATGCATAAATGGAAACAATTTCTCTAAAGGAATGAAATAAGCCAAAGAAGGATGCATGCCTAGGACCAACTTGCTTTGACAGAAGCAACCATAAAAGGCCAAACAGAGTATCTGATGTACCTTTTTTATCAATAGTATTTTTCCTTTTTTTCTTTTTTCTCTTTTTTTTTTTTTATACCAAGATTTTCTGGTCAAAAGTATCATCCAGTCATAAGTGTGATGAAAACAAGGTAAAGAATTACACATATAATTGCCACCAAGAGAGAAGATGTTCATTTACAACCCATAACAATTATGTAGATAGACTGTAGGCATAATAAACAGCCACATGAGGGAGGGAGAGACAAACAATTACTCTAATGGAGAGGGAGATGTTGTGATTAACATTAAATGCTACCCACAGTGAGATATCGGCAGTAAGAGTGACATACATGACAACTATATAAGACACTTGCCTCCCAGGGAGGCAAGACAGTGAGAATAAGAAATAGGGTATTCTACATCAGTAGAAGTAGTTCCCTATATTTATGAAGTTGTAAGAGTATATCCGCTTTCCATCAAAGCCAGAGCAATTTCTTTTTGTTGAACCTTCCTTTTTACTGTCATTTACTGTCATTTACTGACACTGCAAATAATAGTTGGAAAGGGGGAGAAAGAGGAATGGAGCAAGGAAGGAGGAGAAAATCCAGTGCTAGAACTCCTAGACAGGCAAATTTGTTTTGGTTACTCATTACAGATCACACTGAAAAGTAAAAGCCCATCATTTTGCCATTAATCGATAGACACAGACGTATTTTTCCACAGAGGAGTTTCTAATAATTGCTATATTATTAGCATTTTGGATAGAACACAGTCACACTTAGAGTAAGGTTAAGTAATGAGCATGCAATTAGGAAGGAAAACCTGATCTATTTTCAAGTGCTTGTAATTGTAGGCATTTCATATCAAATTCCTGGACATTAAGACACTAAATAAATGCAAGATTAAGACAATGTACTTATTTAAACAGGAAATATATTCAGCAAGGATGCATATATTATAGCTTTATTTATGTATTTTAATAAAATTATGCACAAGTTCACAAACGTGGAAAGTAATCCATAATGGAAGACAAAGCCCTGTCTTCCTCTACATAATAATTCACTGTAAGAAGTTAATGAAGTTTTTAAAAAATGTATGCTTGAAGTACTCTTCAGGTAAAGCTGTTGTTATTTAAAGCAAGAAATGTCTTCGTAGTAATACAGTTCACTCAGCTCAGTGTTGTAGCTGATCTCCCTCACATCTAACCACTTATTAATTTGAATTAAATGTGAACTAGCCACAGCATTCAAAACTAATTTGGAAATTAAGACAAAGATTTTGGAACTAGATTTTCATTATCCTGCAAAGGACACACTTATCAAAGACTAGATGTCCAAATATGTAACATGTAACACAGTTGACAGTATTTAATCATTATCATTTGATCAAGATTTGATTTGTGTTGATGATAGATTCCCATTTCAAGTGCTGATTTATCAAAAGCTTTGCTAGTTTTATTGCTGTCTCTGAATAGAGATAAAAGTCTTGTCTTCAAACAAAATAAAGTCTAAAGATTGATACAAATTTGGAAAAATAAGGGGCTTTTAAAGTTTAAGGAAATAGAGATAATTTTTGTTCTATTCTAATTTTCAACTACTGAACTTGAATTGATTAAGATGACTTCTCTGGCCTCACTGAATTGCTGATGTTGAGAAAAAGAGAAAATTTCAAAAGCAAATCAGAAATTAATGCTATCTTAGACTGAGTAATTTAACCTTTCTTTCACTTCTCTAAGAACCCTAAAAGTCCTAGACAACGAACTTGGATGGTATCACTGTCCTCCTCTAAACCTGCAGGGTGCTTTTTTCTTATTTTTACTGTGATTACATACAGATATGAAAAGAGCTTATGCTACACATCCAAGTATTTTCCTTTGTGTACGATATAAAAAGACATAGGAGGTGAAAAGAAAGGAAAAGTTCATATTCCTTACGCCTTGTTCACCTTCACAGCTGCTATGTCTAATGGATGTGCACCTTCCTTGGTTTTTTCTGTACATTGCAACGGCAAGCAAATCTCAAGATGCTATTCTAATACAATTTGACTGACTTTAAAAATCTTCTGGATTTTGGATACTACTGTTCCTCTTTAGGGTATTAGTTCCAGATAGCCTGCGCTTCTACATCCATAGTGATTTAATTGAGTGAAGAAAACAGTTTTTTTAATCTCAGGCAAAGTGCACATCTGAAGCTTTCCAGAAAATGCTAAGAAAAGGCCAGTATATCTAACACTGCCAAGCCACAGAAGATGACAAATACAGTTTTAAAAATTGAACAGTGAGCATGTTATTGCCAGTTTTCTATTATTTTCATCTTCAGACATTTCCACAGTATCTAATTTTGAAACACAATAAAATAAGATAAAATAAAAAGAAATCTGTCAGCATTTGCTAATTAGGAGTTGATTTATCAAATTTGCTGAAACTCATTTTGCAGATTTTCCTCTGTTGAAACAGATCTTGCATTTAATTAATGGATGATAGTTCTGATAACAAGGACGTTTTAATCACTGAGTGCTGATGATAGATGGTTTGCCTGTTTAATTGAATTGTTACTTAACAGCATATTGTCTTTGAGAATGCTGTGATTTGGATTCAAAGACGGAAGGCACATTGTTGAATAATGTGAAAATCATGTTTATTTGTTGGAACTGTTGTTAGCTTTCAGCAGAGAAAATATTGACCTTATTTCCCAATTTCGACTGGAAAACTGATCATTTTATTCTTCTGTTTTTCTCCCCTTGCTCATCTGGAATTTTATCTGTAAAAATATGGAGAACAGAGCATACATACATGGATGCTGTCCATGTTAGCTATTAAAAATACTCAATTCCACAGCTACATAATTGATTCTGCAGATTTGTGAATTCATTTGTGAAATGTTTCAAAAATGTAAATATTGCATATGAAACAAATTATTTTATTCTAGTTCTTTAATACGATTTCTATTAACTGTTGGTTGTGTTCTTTAATAGGATGTTTCATAGCACATTTGGATTTTAGCTCTGTTTCATTACTATTTTGCCTAATTTGAAGAGAGGGTCTACATAAAAACAGATAAATTTGTGAAATTAAAAGTAAAAGGTGCATTAAAAAGAAATAAATAATTGCAAGTGCAATTAAAGATCTGTATTAAACAATGTAGGAAATACAGAGAAAATACAACCAAAAAAACTCAATGTGGCTTAGCTAAAGAGCAAGTCAAAGTACAAAAAATGTGGGGAAGGAATCCTTTACTGAATATCTACATTAAACAAACAAACAGGCAAGTAACTTGTTCCAAATTCAGAAAAGTTAAAAGCAAACACATAAAAGTCAGGCCCAAACCTGTTTGGGGAACAAATAAAATGAAGCGTAAAATCTAATAAAAATGTCTTTATGAAATATGTTAAAGGAAGAAGCCTTCCAGAGAGTTTGTGTGAAGCCAGCAGACAATCCAGATATAAAATAAATGTACTACTGTGGAAGAAAAATACAAATGAACTGCTTATATGTTTATTTATGGTTCAAGAGCTTCAAAGAGATTCACCAGTCTTCATGAAGGACTCATTAGCTGATCCCTTCTAAACAAAGAATCAGTAGGTGCAGCTACAGAGCAGAAAGACAAATGTAGAAACAGTAGGAAATAAATGGGTGCCAGGACTAGGCAGTATTTTACCCATGCTGTAAAGGAACTGACTACAAAATAGATGATATACCACTATGTAAAATGAAACAATTGTTTTTCTAGGATTCTGTAAGTCTGAATAAGTGTAACTAAAAAGGCTGGTATTTCTATCAGGAAATTAATAGCCTATATAATAAAGAACAGGGGTGGGGCGCTCATAAATGAACAGCATACTAGGCAAGAGTGATCAGGATTTTAAGTTTTCTCATAAGTCTTCTTCAGTTCCTTCTAAGAACTGCAGCAAATGTATGAACAAGGGAAACCAGTTAAAAATATCACTTTTTAAAGTATGAGTTGACTTTTGATATGGTCCTCGTTACCAAAGAAAAAAAGAAGATATATTGAATAATGATGCTCCCACAGTGCTCCCACAGTGAAGGTCACCCATGAACTTCCAACAGATCTGGATTGTGAAAGGCACACATTCACAGTGTGAAAAATGCTGTGAATAGCAGTGACAGAATTTGCGTATGATTTTGAATTATTTGGGAGAGTAGAGAGAATATGAAACACTGCAATATCTCCTTACACTACTCAGTGGTTAAGTCATAAAATATCAATGTGAAAATTGAATGTAGTTAAATACAAAGTACCCCTCTCTCCACTCTATCAATTTTAAGTTTACACACGTACTCATGGGCTCAAAGCCTAAGTCTCACCATTCAGGAATGAGACATTTCAGTTATGATAAGTAGCTCTATGAAAATATCCAACTGTGAGCAGCCAGAACAAACTGAATCCTATAAACTATTGGGAAAGAAATAGGAAATAAAGTAAAATCACTATTATGCAGATGTATAAATAGATTGAGTCTATGAAACACCATATAGAGTAAATTTCCCTTCCTGTGTCTCAAGAAAGATACAGTAAAGCTGCAAAGGATTTAAAGGAAATGCCAAGGCTAAGCAAAAGTATTTAGCATGTTCTGTAGGGAGAATGATCCAATAGATTAGGTTGAAAAATTCATGAATAAGTGAGAAGACCATGGCAAGCTATTTAACAGTACAAGCTCTGGAGAGCTGAATAGAGGTAACGAACCATCATTCCTTTCACCACACGAAGCATCTTCTCACTTGCCTCTTCCTTAAAATATTTTTGTACTGATTTTATGCCATGTAAATTGTGTAAACACATTTACTACATCAGCCTTCATACCACCAAGTTATAAGTTTGTATGATTTTCAGAGGCATGTTAGAGAAACCTGTTCATGACAGGTTACAGATTCCTTTTTCTACTAACAGTTAGAGAACCATTATTTCATGATGACTGCTAATACTATTTTAAAATTTTGCTTTTTTCCCTGATAATGAGGGAAAAAGACTTATTTGTCCTCTTTCTAGAAGATCAAGGAATGGAATAGCCTTGAATATGCTGGAGAAATGAAATAATTTTACTCTTGTTTTCCATTTTTGTCCAATGCTAATTAACTCATGGAGACTCTCTCTGCTTATTCTCTGATATACTCAAAGATGCCATAAAAGGCATCTCTCACCCCAAAAGGACGAAGTACTTTCATTTGTCTAAACTCTCCTGATAAAAAAGAAATAATAGGCAGAGTAAAAATATTTATGGACATGTAATCCTAAAATGCAGCTATGCTGTCTCAAAAAAGATAATATTTTAGTACAAAGAGTTGTACTCCATGGAACTGTGATTTATAAGGCTCTTGGTACTGTTAAATATAAAAGAATTTAAAGTACTGTGTAAGCAAGTTCAAGTCCAAGCAATGTTCATGATTTGAAGACTACATCATTGTTCCCAGCATGTTTGGTCACTTGTTCCTGTATTATCATCTTTGACTGTTTTATTCCAATTTGGGGTTTTTTTAAGCCAAGTAACAGTAAGTAACACTACATTTGCAACAATGGGCATTAATCTCCTAATAGAGATTATTCCCAAGATTCAAATTAAAATGTGTATTAGAATGTTTACAGTTAAGAAAAATTAATAATAATATTAAAAACCAGATTCCAGATTCATTAAAAGAACCCCTTCAGAATTTAAAATTTGTGAGCGTTCTTCATATGAGCTACTCTTGCAATTAGGTTTTGCTAAACTTTTTAGTATATGAGGTACATATTAAAGACAGGAACCAAGCAGAAATCTTCTGACTGGGGACTGAAGACAGTAAGGGCATTATTGCTTTAAGGGACAGCAGGAAATTGCTCCTCTTTTCCCCATCTTTTCCCTATCTACATTAGCTGACAGTCCATTTCAGCCACCTCTGATACCTTAGATCCAGTCTATTAAACAGTAAGTCTGTACATACTGCTAGTTTTATCTGTCTATCGGGGCTAAATCTACACTAATCCCTACTGTAGAATTGGAAATGGAATTTGGAAAGGGCCAAGAGAATTCAGCCTATTGATTTACAGGCCAGAGCTCGCCGACGTTGCTCTGCTACTACCCAGGGCTGATTACTTTTCAAATGCATGAGGTTGAACAGACATTATTGTTCTTCTTCAGCAAACTAGTATGGGGATTTTGGAGGCTTCTTGATGTCTTAGAATAGAAAAGACTGACTTTCTTAAAGCAGCTTCTTTGATTTTTTCTTCTGTGGTCTACAAGAAACAGCAATTCTAATTACAGGATTCAGTATTTATTTGTTTCGCATCCATTTCCTCATTAGTTAAGACTTTGGTGTAATTGTAAAAAGAGTAGGTGCATTTAGTATTTGCTATAATGCCTTACAGCAAAATATAAGATGAGGACTTCTAAAACATGCACTGAATGGTTTTGCTAACCATTAAAAACTTTTAGCAAAGATTTGCTTGAGTCAGAATCTTAGATCCAAATACTGCTAGTAAACCAGAAGCTATGTCTGCAAAACTATTTGTTCTAAATTCGTAGATGCTTTGGTGTTTGAATATACATTTTGTTGTGCTAATGTGTTAACAGTAAAATGCACATATGCATTTGCAGAGACACCTCAGAAAAAGCTGTGGCACATTAGCTTATATATTACCTTAATATTATATATTAAAATAGAATCTCAAAAGCAGTTACTAGAAATAGGAAGATTTGACACTGATGTTGGAGGAAAAACCCTGCTAATACTTAGCTAAATATGTGAGAAGAAATCCCAAACACATCTCATGGAAAAACAATCTCAAATCTGAAATTAATGTTTTATGAGAACAATTATTCTTCTCTAAATTAGTGATACTTTTACTGTTGAGTGTAATCTCGGATGGCAGGTTTACATATGTATGGTTTTTCCATTTTCAATGTGAAAAAATTTTCTGTTTCTAATTAATTTAGGGAATGTCTTGTTTGAAATGTTATACTGAGTTGTATGTATTTAGTGTAGTGTGAACAGAGGAGGAGAAAGAAAGAGATGAACCTTGTAAGTAGTTTAAGCATTTTAATTTCAAAGTGTTGTCATTCAAGGTTTGTGTAAAAGTGGAAATGATTGCCTGGTTGGACTTCTTTTGTGGATCATTTATGGTTTTATATAAGATTTAACATGATGGTACTACAACCTCCAAGTGTTACTGTCCTATTAGTACAGATATAATAATAATATGATAAAAAATTAGTTGGCAAATGTTCTAGGTCCTAAACATTACTTGTAAACACACTCGTACTTTTATTAATATTCTCTATGGAGAAGAGGTTCAACCAGCAAATAAAAACTCAAACTGAAATTTCAAATATCCAAAATCATACTAAGCCACCCATAAACTGTTCAATTCTTGTTTTAATTTGGGGAAAGCAACATAAATTAATCTTCCTATATTTCTGATTTAGCATATCAAAAAGCAGAATCAACTCCAATGGCTTTTGAGGCTGATGAAGGCTAAAACATCTGAGATATTCGGTAGAACAGCTAAAGCTTCCAAACTTTTTAATGACGGGAAAAAAGACAAAGTTTTTCAAGATCTACCTATTCTAAATGTGCTCTACTTAGTCCATTTCTAGGGTGGGTGAAGGTAAGAATATTGAAGGTTTCTTTTTTGAAACCATTTTGAAAGGTTGATAATTTCATTCTAATTTTTTTTTAAATGCATTTTTTCAGAACCCATACAGGTAAGGAAAGCTGGAAACCAGTAACGGCCAGCTGTGTTCAGGCCATTAAAAACCAGTCTGGGCATATCTATGAAAAAGGACATCCTCTTGGTCTAGAAATTAGTAAATTGAAGCAAAATTATAAGTAATTAGCTGACACACTCTCACAAACCCTGTGAAAATTATTTTAAAACATATAACAGCTGTTGGCTAATAAAGAGAAATAGTCTAGTTGCAGCAGAACATTTTAAGTGCCACTAACAAACTGTTAGAATGCTGTGAAGAGTAGCTGCTACGTGACAGCAGCAAGATCAAGAAGGAGGAAGAACAGGGGCCATCAAAATGTGGGTAGAAGATTTAGTGAAACTAAACATGTCACATCCCGCACCTGAGTTTCTCTAAAGCCATGGGACACAGTGACTGGTTCAGCTCAGCTGAGCACTCTTCCCTTTCTTAGCACCTTGTCAGGTGCACCACGCTATTGGACATATATATGACTGTCCCCTACTTTCTTCCTTCTTGAAAAAAGAAATTGCTGTTCTTTATGGCATTGGTGAAACAGTCCTTCAGCTGAAACTCTGTAGAGGACACCGATATTCCATGTCTTGATAAAGACTGGTTGCTTTTTATTCTTTTGTGTGAATTCCTAAGGAGCATTCTATGGACAATGTTGCATGTTAGCTGAAGGCAGCATATAATGATTGCAATGTAATTGTTACCACTGCTGGTTTAATTTAGAATTTGTATTTGTTTTGTCCTTCCCTCGCATGTGCTAACAGCATGTTTATATCAGGAATGTGAGTTCCCATGATGAACAGCTAATTACATAAAACTTGACATCCCTGTCCAAATCCCAAATTAAAACAGTTCTTCTCACCATAGGGTTGTGCTATTTTACATGTAGATCTTTAACTTAATTGTTATTACAATTTTTTACTGTTTTCTCAATCTGAGGTTGAAGCAGTGAGCTATGATGGTGCATTATAAATCCTGAGCATAAATGTTACATAACTCCTTTCTCATTATTTGATGCAAAGAAAACTTTTCCTTTTCCCCCATGAAAATGAGAAACTCTCCTGTACAGCAATGCTAATCTTGAAAGCAGATACGAACAATCTGTAGAGAGACAAGACTATTTCTGTAATGTGTTACTAACAAATTTCAGAAGTATTTACAAAGCAGGAAGCAACACCAGTTTTCAAAAACGTCCTTCAATAAAATACTAGTTGAAACTGTTAGCATTTAATCTGTAATGTTTGAAATTCAGTCAAAAACTGAGCTGTTTACACATCTAAAGATCATTGAAATGGGTACCCCTGAAATTATTTTTAAATTCCTATTCGGTGAAATGCTATTCATGATCTTACTGATGACACTTTTTCAAATATAGTAGGGTTTTTTCTCCAAAAATTCTGCAGAAATTGATCCCATATTCAAAATCACTGCTATGTAGGAACCAATTCCAAGCCCAAACATCCCTCCATTCTAAAGAATATTGGATTTAAATACTTATCCTAAAATCATAGAATTTTTGAGGTTGGAAAAGACCTTTAAGATCATGGAGTCCAACTGTTAACCAGCACCTCCATGTTAATCACTAAACCATGCCCCCAGCTGCCATTTTCACATGCTTTTTTAACACTTCCAGATATGGTGACTCAATCATTTCCCTGAGCAGCCTGTTCCAATGCTTCACCACTCTTTCAGTGAAGAATTTTTTTTCTAATATCTAGTCGAAAACTCCGAGAGAAACTTGATGTCATATTCTCTGGTCCTGCCACTTGTTACCTGGGAGAAGAGACTGACCCCCACCTTGCTACAACCTCCTTTCAGGTAGTTGTAGAGAGTGATAAGATCTTTTAGAGAGTGGTTTAATTGGACTTTGAATCTTTGATACCAGAGTCCTCTTCAATCAAATAGTGTATAAAGCTTAGTTAATGTAATCTCTTGCTAGTATTTTAGCTGAAATAAATTGATAAGAATTGTGAAAAAGTGCTCTTTTAGTGTGTATCAATTATTGAGGGAGAACTGAGATTGCACACACTCCCAAAACAAACAACTTTGCATTTAGGAGGACAGAGTTGTGAGATTGTACTTAGACACTTTGCAGAAAAAGAGAGAAGGTTAAAGATGACTTCTGGTCTTCTGTCCATCCCTGTGTGGCTGAGCGAAGATCCAGTACAAACTAGCCTGATATTGGCAATGATGAAAGAGTAAAAATTTTGTTTGAAGGCAGAGTTCCTTATGAAATTCTCAGAAATAAAAATTCCTCAGATGTCTTCTGTTACAGTTCCTTTTTAATGCCTGGAGTTGGGGAAATTCTATAATTACTCTATTAATGGCAAAATGCTTACTGTATTCCAACAAAATCTTGGTCAGAGTGCCAAAGAAAATATGCTCATGCTGTGACTGCAAGTACTTCTATTAATTTGATGTGGAATTTGGAAGAAACTTGCTCCTGAAACACAGGATCACAGTTTTTTCTAGCAGATGACACTGTATTTCTCTCTGGAGAAAACATCCTAATGTGTGTTCAGACTCACTCTGACATACAGAGAAAATGAGACATCTATCTTCTTGCTACAGCAAGATTTAAGAAATACTCATCTCCTGCGGTAGCTCTTCCAGGGACTGCAGTTAGGTGTACTGAGGTACTTACGTACTACCCTTCACTTTGATTGACTGGCAATAGGGTTATATACATTCAATGACTGACAATAAGAAAAGCAAGATTTCAGTTTCTGAGAGGTTTTGCAATATTTTTTGAGCCTTTGCACAGAGACCTGTGATTTCAGCAACCTGCGTGGTTAATCAAGTACCACATCTCCACCTACAAATCCAGCTAAGTAAACGATTAAAGCAGGAAGCTCCTAAGGGAAGGAAAACTGAAAAAAATTTAAAAATTAAAAATTGTCATTTCAATTTGCAAAGCCTGAGCTATCCATAGGTACTTCTTTGGTATACCCAGGGTACTTCTTTGTCTAGACAAAGGTGTCCTCCTAAACTTGTGAACAGTGCTGCAGGATGTTATTCTTCCTCTCTTCAAACTTTACTTTTCTCATACTTCAGTGACTGCACAGAAAGGTCCAAGTACAGGCAGGAAAATTGAGAATTTGACCACTGGTAAAAGACAGAGTAGCAGTAAGACTATATAATAGAACATATTCTCGTATTTTCTACGTATCTACAGATATTCTGGGTGCAGAAGCCGTGTCAGAGTTGGTGTTCTAAATGCTTGCTAGTTGTTCCTTTCACTTCGACTATGTAAATCTTGTAGTGTTGAAAGAAAGTGTAACCATACGACTACATGCTTTCATACCCAGCGCATGTATAGCAGACTGAGCTCTCTTTTTCTTCCCAGATAAATTCCCTGAGCGTTCAATGAGCATTCAATTCTGTAAAACCTAACTGACATTTAGAAAATAATTTTCCATTTTTCTTTTGAGACAGAGCACATTACAAAAAACCCCCGCAAACATTCAGAAAACATGTGGAGTACTTCCAGTGAAACAGAAAATTATGCAACTTTACTGAGTACTGAAATTCTCGTTCAAAGTGTGGACTATCTGCAGAGTCTAAGCTACATCTTGGAAATTTGAAATTCATAAGCATGAATCCAGATAGTCTGCCATAAAGTATAAAAGGCAATTTTTTTCTTTTCTTTTCCCCTAATAGTAATATTAAGTGAAAGCCTTTATGGAGTATCTACAGTTAAATATATATACATACACATGAGCTCTTCAACATCTTTGTAAGTGACTTGGATGGAGGAGCTGAAAGTATATTAAGCATATGAAGTTCAACAAAGTGCCAGATTCTACACCTGGGACAGGGCAACCCTCGATGTATGGGCAGACTGGGGAACAAGAGGCTGAGAGCAGCGCTGTGGAAAAGGACCTGGGGATCCTGGTCGATGGCAAGTGGAGTCAGCAGTGTCCTGGCAGCCAGGAGGGCCAGCCCTATCCTCAGCGGGGCATCAGGCACAGCATCACCAGCCAGGCAAGAGAGGGGATTGTCCCACTCTGCTCTGCACTGGGGCAGCGTCGCCCCAAGTCCTAGGGGCAGTTTTGGGTGCCACAATACTAAAGGCATTAGAGAGTGTCCAAAAGAGAACGACACATATGGTGAAGGGTTTAGAGAGAAAGCCATGCAAGAAGCAGCTGAGGTCACTTGGCTTGTTCATCCTGACGAAGAGGAGATGGAGGGGAGACCTCATTGTGGTCTACAGCTTCCTCGCAAGGGGCACTGATCTCTTCTCTCTGGTCACCAGTGACAGGAGCAAAAGGAACGACATGAAGCTGTGTTATGGACAGTTTAGGCTGTATGCTAGGAAAAGGGTCTTCACCCAGAGGTGGCTGGGCACTGGAACAGGCTCCCCATTGAAGCGGTCCCAGCACCAAGTCTGACAGAGTTCAAGAAGGGTTTGGACAATATTGTCAGACACATGCTGTGATTCTTGACGTGTGCTGTGCAGGACCAGGAGTTGGACTTGATGGTTTTTGTGGGTCCTTTCCAACTAGGGATAAATTCTATAATTCTATGAAGAATTGATGTGTTACACAAGTCTAAAACTTACTCATATGACATAAAGCTGTAAATATTATTTTTAGATAAATTTAACTTCTTTTTCTTTTTTTTTCTTCTGAACTCCTTACATCTATTATCTTTGAATGGAGAAACCACATCATCCTTTTTATTGCTTAAAAATCTTTCCATTGAAATATAGTCTTGATTAGACGAGGGCAGTTCCTGATTAAATGTACACATATCTTTCCTGAAAACAGTTGTACTTGCTTATAAGTGGTAATGTAGAGCTGTTAAATAGCAATATATTTCCTGAATGCCAGCTCTTTTAGTTGACTGCACACTCCAGCTTTGACATTTGCTGTTTTATTAGTCTAGTACTGATGAATGGAAGGAAAAGGTCTCATCACAAGAGGGTTTATATGAAGCAGTTTATATGAATGAAGGAAGAGGCAGGATTTGTTAGACCTTCCATTGACATAATTTTTATTTTTTCTGAAGGGTTGTGAAGGCAATCTGCAGGTCACACAGCCCTCTGTACCCCAGAGTGAACTAAATTTACTTGCACTACTCGGGACGTTTTTTTTGTTTAACATAATCTTCAAAATTTCCAAGGCTGGAGATTTCCTAACCATCTTATTAGTACTTAATGATATTACATTTATGCCATTCCTGTGATGCCTTGAATGGCTACCTAGAAACAGAGACTAGACAGGAGTAAGGGAATAAGGGTATGTATTTATTTGAAAGACCTTCAAAGGTACACCCTGGGGAGCCAGAGGCTACTTCCGAAATGGACCCCAAGATGGACAACAAGTCACAAGTTCTTCCCACGTTTATAGGTTTGGTTCATTTGCATATCAGCATAAATTCACCAATCAAAACTTTAGCTAATGATGTAATTTCTTCAATTTCTCCACCTCTCTTGGGGCTCTAGTTTACACCTTTTAGGCCTAGGACAATCTGAGTGTCCTTGAATAGCAAGCTCAGAGAAGCTTCGTTGTATCTATCTGGCCTAAGAGAGCAGGTAACAAGCTACAAGAAACTTCAGTTACACACTAAGCAGTATAGGATTTGAAAAATGTGAAAGTTAAAACCTGAGGCATCACTTGTAAAAAGTATCTGCTTTCTCCTCTTAGCGTCCCCTGAAGCCTGTGGCAGGCAGCTCCCTTTCCCGAGCTCTCCTTCACACTGAAAATAACTCTTTAAAAGTTATCTCAACTGAATTAATGCAACATGAGTTTCCAGGAGTCCTTTTCTGTAGTTCATTGCATGACAAGTTAACACAGCTAATAATAATAAGCTGCATTTACTGGTAAAGAGCAGTTTCTGATTATGATTAGTTAATTTTTATGCAGAGTTCTTCAGACTATGGTAGTACTCAGAAAGTATAATTAAAAGTAGTTGCAAATGAGGAGTCAGTTGTTTGCAATGATCATTATTTTATTTGTCCATTTGTGACACTACAGAGTTAAATACAATATTTTCCAAGGAAAATTGCTTTAGATTTTTTAAAATTATGTATTATTACTTACTACTAATAGATTTTTTTAATTATCCAGTAACTGACCTCTGCAGAATTTTCTCTCTTACATTATTTTATCTTTGAGTAAATTTTTTTTACTGCAATGAAAACAGTTATCTTAAAGTCAGAAGGAGTACAATTAAAATCACTGAGCATATACTCAATTCCTATTCTGGCTTGTATGTTAGATGCATTCCTCAGAAGAGTTTTAAAAGCCTGATCACAGATATTAACTTTCAAAGAAAATAATTGACATTAAGTATAAAATGTCAGTGAGATTTTCATGAAAGATAATATTTTTCATCATCTATGCACCAAAATACAGGATATTAATATAATTCACTGAATCATTCAGCTGCCAGAAATTTGGAAATACACATTCAACATTTTCTTTCTGTTTGATATGTGCAGTGTTACATATTTTTAGTTTTCTGGTTCTCAGAATCAGTTTCTTGTGTATCTTTTACTCATAAAGCTTGCTATCTTGTAAAAACACAGTGCGGAACTATCCAGGTGGGAGTCACTGGTCTTGATCAAGACTTTGTATATTTCCAAAGGTATGTCCAAGTTCGGTGTTTCTGTTGACAATCCTGTACTGCCTTAAGGCTCTCAGGAAGAAAACTGTAGCATATAGCTCTAGTTTCAGGCTCTGAGGAACTGGGTGAATACAGACTGTTGAACGTCTTCCTGCTCAACAGACCAGGATAAAAAAAGGCTTTAGAAAAAAAACAAGTTTTAAGAGAAGTTGTGCCCTGGAGCTGGAAAGTAGATCTGTGGAAAGAGTTTCCAAGAAACTCAGTTTGTACACAAGGCATTGTCAGGTAACAATAACTGCCTTTGCTGTCAGGAACCTCATTCCCCAAGCAGCAAACCTCAAAATGTGTGGATATATCTTGTGTGCCCACAATGGGATTTCTTTGGCTGAAATGTCTGATACCATTTTAGATGAGGTTGTTTCTAGATTGAAAGAGTTGATCAGATATTCCTTACCATGGAATTGCAAGGGAAAAATATGGATACAAAGTTTAGTCTTCTTAAAAAGGAAGATGAAATTTCATTGCAATAACATGCTTCAGACCCTGACACAACATGGCATAATCAGACTTCCCTCTTACTTCCTTGTATTATTCGGTTTAGTGTCAAACATATAAGTATTGTTGAATATGGATAAACAGATTAAGATAAGACAGGGCAAAGTACACCAGAAAACAACTAAAGATTTGTTTCATCAACCTTTGATGAAATAAACTGAATGAACACCTGAAATAGGAAGGAATATTAAAAAACAGACAGAATTTTGGAACTATAGAGATTAAAAAAAAGATGAGATATCATAATATATTTGATTTAGGTGCTATTCAGGAACTGAGTATCGAAAGAAAAAATCTTTCAAGGAGGATTAAGCCTAAACAGGGAGAAATTCCCTAGACTGGAAAGAATTATTTATACATTTGTTTTTAAAATTATTTATTGATTTAAATTCCACTGCAGATAGAAGCCTCTTGAAAATTTTTCATCTATCAGCAGCTAGTTTTTGCATAAGTATTAAAAGAACATTCTGATATTTTTTTAAGTAGGGAATACAGATAACTTTGTGAGCTGAAATAGTGGAATCTAACAAGCAATACAATGAATACATTCTGCAAACCAAACAGTGCTGGAAAAGAAAGAAATGAGAACTAATTTAAAATAGTGTGATTTATTTATGTAGAGATTTTGGCCTCAAATGGGATCTTAATAATGGTAAGGTGTTCCTTGCATTTTCTGTAACATAAGTGTTAAGGACTTAGAGCCAGTGCCAATATTGAAGGGATTTGTAGGTGAACGTGAGTGTGCTTGTGAGCGTGGAGAGCAAGAGAAGGTGTGTTTTCTTTAGTCAGTACTAACACTGACCTGCTGGACAACAGCATTCGTTTGTGTTAATGCTGCTGGTGTTTATGTTGGTGCTGATAAAGGCCCTGCTCTGTCTGTGGTGGCCAGTGCGGCCAGGCATGTTAGATGTCGTGTGATTGTGTGTGATATGTCTACTGGAACACACATTCAACTTTGCTGCTGGCTGAACCTGCAAACTTGAACTGCTGCATCAATCAGGCTGGACGGAGAGACCTCCTAGACCTCAGCGTGCCACAGGCCTGGCTGCTGCAGCCAAGAAGGAACGGCTGCTGGCACACGCTGGAGTCAACAAACACGTAACATAATCAACAGGTATAGATTGTCCAGTAAAAGATGGCCACTGGGTTTTAAAGCTGTGAGGACAGTTGCAAGAATAAGTACCAGATGTCATTAAAATCACTGTCTGACTGGTATAATTTAATGCTGACTACTCTGGTGACTACTGCTATCCTTTTCATAATTTTTCTCTTTTGCTGCTTGATGTGAGGCAGAACTGTCTTGTCCGTCTCTTAAGTCTGTGCTTGCAATGAAGTAATGACCCTTTCCCTGACAATGAACTTTACATTGTCTATCTCAAGTATTATTTATTGGCTTTCTCACCTTGAATTCCTTTGAAAGAAATTTTTCCAAAAACTCATTGTGATTGCATGGGGTACAGCCTGTTTTATTTCCTTCTAAGCTGTTGTATTTTGACCTTTCTTGTATATAAGTCTGCATTTAGAGGTGGAGAGGAAAATGGAAGTGTAAATGAGAGAAGTAGGAGCTGCCTGCATTCTTTACCAGTTTGTCTCAGGACAGGCATGGCACTGGAACACAATAATCAGTGTGCAGATGTTGGCACCTTTTACATCTTCAGACAGCACACCACACCCCAGTTCCACGATGGTGGCTGTGAGAACTGATCAGTTACTGTGTATAAACAGGCCAGGGACATACACAAGGCCTAGCTTAGTTCAAATACTATTTTGAACAATTAATGTCAAGGAACCAAGAATTAAAATTAGAAATGATAATACACAAAACTGTTTTTTAACCTAACAACTTTTCGAGCACAAACATGTACACATCTCACTCACCTGGAACCTGTTACCAGTACACGCTATCTATACTCCATACCCAATGCTCTGTAGGAGAATTTGTGTCTCCACAATTCCTCAGAGTAGCAAGATCCACCATAACCATTTCTCTGAGATCATGAGGGATTTTGGTACCACTCTCACTGTGGCCCTTCTTTACCACGTCAGATTTATATCACTAGTCCCTTTCATTTACTGTTCCTGGGTTCTTCCTCATTTTGAGTTCTAATCTCCAGGAAAAGCTGTTATTTCTTAATTTTACTCTCAGGTCATTACTAGACTTTATGATGTTTGATAGACTTAGAAAAATCCAACACACAATAAAAACTATATATAATTTATTATTTCATACAAAAAATTAATGCTGAAGACAGCAGAATTGCAAAGTCAGTAAGGAAAAGACGGAATAAATATCACCTGTATTTGGTGTTCAGCATGACAGCTTTGTTACTATCTACATAACATTTCTTCAAAGAAATTGGTAGTCAGTGTTTGCTAAATGAACACTGAAAGAAAATAAAATAATGGGTAGTTGTTCAATGTAAATTAAGCCTGAGGCTACACTTAATTCTGTTGAAAACTTGTTCTGAATACAAAATGAATAGTTATTTAAATGGAATTTTTGTGGTGTTCATTACTGCAGTTGCAGTGCTTTACATCACTGGCTAATTTATCTTCAAAAACATCATTTTAAAGATAGGTTAGGATATTCAGAGTACAAGTTACATGATCTATACTGTTTTTGTAAATGCATCCTGATTAAATTAGTGGTGTCCAGTTTAGCCCATAAATCCCCTAATGTTTTAAGATTTGGACACTTGCAGACAGCAGCAGGCACTTGACCTTGACACTCTCAATGTAAACAGCAAGGTGGCTGGCAGATTATCTGTGAGGGTCCTCGATTTGGAAATTAACTTCCTTATCAATTAATTGGTCTGGGATTCAGTTTTTTAGAAATCTAGACATGTTATAAAGCCTATCTGGTTTTTTTGTCTTCTGTTTTTCTATTAAAGAAACTGAGGAAGTAACTAGGTGAATTCCATACTTTTAATTTAGGAAGTTATAGGCACTGTAAACAGATAACAATGGTTTCCTTATGAATACTGAAAAAACCCCCATAAATTAATTTTAATAAAATTATGCTAACAACATTATCTAAATATTTATTCCAAAATTAACTGTCTTTGTTTTGGCTATATTTTTTTTCGCTTGCATTATCTTGTAGGATATTTCACAAATGGGTTTATATGTCAGAATACTTACTGAAAAATGCTTTTGCAATCTATCATTATAGGACAACCACTTTACAACCAATGCTTTTCAGTATGAACCTACAGTCGTATTTGATACCTCATATTTCTCATAAATAACAGTGCTCTCAGGCACACGGTGTGATTCTTGGGGATTGTTCTGACAGTGTTCTCAGGCACATGCTGGGACTCTTGGGAATGTCCTGTGCATGGCTAAGACTTGTACCCAATAATCCTTGTGGGTCCCTTCTAATTCAGAATATTCTGTGGTTCTGTAATAAGCTAGTTTGGGAAATAAAGCAGGCCTGACTTTTGTTTGCAACCTCAAATAAACCTGTCACTGATTTCCAGGCAGAGATGATCTTAAACGAAACGGTAGTGCTGCTGCTGTCAATTAACTCCAGAACAAGGAGCTTTGAGTACTTCAAATGGCACACAGCAAAAACAAACAATTTCAAGTGAAGGAATGGAATGAATGCTACATTTCCTCTTCACCTGCAGTAACCAGGTTAGTGTTTGCTCTATATTCGTTCTCCACCTCATCTTGACTCCATAGAGACAAGTCTCACTAGCTTCAGAAGAATTTAAGCATATATTTCTTTATGAAGATGATCAAGGGTTCTGAATTTATGACTCCAGAATATTTTATTGTCTTATAGACTTGCTGCAGAAGGAATTTTATAATTTTGATGTTTTTAAGGGAAAAATATTATTGAGATTTGCAATAGAGTTTGACTATGAAATTTTTCTCATTGTGATGAGTTACTCAGGAATCTTTCACTGAGTTCCTGTGGAGTCTGCCTGCTGAGCTGAGTGCTCTAGACATTTTTCACTACCATGTTAGCATGCTGTGTTCTACTGCTTTAAACTGTACCTGTACCATTCATTGTCAAAACAACTCCAGGTTGAAAACTGGGAGTTCTTTACAGCCAGAATACAGAACAAAATCAGTTGTCTTCTTGTTAGTTTTCCTATTAGCTTAAAAATCTTCTTGAAAGAACAATTTCTATTGCTCCTACTCACAAACTGATGAGCATGGTTTCCTTAAAGATAATCCAGAAATAGTCAATGTGATGTGAAGTTAGCAAGATAATGGAAATAAATTCATTCTTTGTGTTTCAGACATGGATCTGTGGTTGCTCTGTCTGGCTGCCTGGGCTGACACATGCATATGGAATTGCTTTTAGGGTGTAGGACTGAATCTTTTACTGAACTTGTGATGTCTAAAAAAGGAAAAACTTTAAGAAATAATTAAAATTAATTAAAACAGTGAACACAGTGTGTTTAAAATAGTTTAAAAACAAGTTTTTTACACAAAGGTTTGCTTCATTTGTTTCCTGAATTTGTTGACTGCCAGCATTTTTTTGAACAAGTTGCACAACAAAATAATTGGAGCACTTCAAAATAGGTTCCTTATTTCTTTCTCTGCAACTTATCTCAAAAACACTGACTATTGACACCAACTCTAGAGTCCATATACTTAAAACCCATATGGTTTAATCAGTCTCTGAAATGTGTCTATCTCCTCAGACACCTGCATCACCATTTAAAGTATACAGTCTATGAACTGAGCAATCTCAAACCACAGTCATCACTGGCATGTGAAATTTTCAGATAACAGTCTGATGATTTAGTACTTTCCATATTCCTCCGTCTTTGGCTTGCCAGGACTTGGTTCAATCCATATTTGAAGCTTTGATTTTTATTTTCATATTCAGAAAATACTTTTAAGGATCTTGCAGTTCACATATAAAGCTGTGTAGGTCACACAACCATTGAACTTAGTCCCATGAGGAATACAGGATCAGCTTTCAAGGTCTGTCCTTAACATTTTGTGTCATTCTATGTGGCTGTAAAATGATGACCAGAGGTAAAATTTTAAGATATACTACTCACAGGATGTTCAAGTGAAGCAGTCCTAGAAGTGAAACCTGAACATAGCAATACTCTTTTTTGTTTGAAGGTTTTTATTAAGATTTGAATCCATTTTTCATTTAACAGCTCTGCCTACATACTATTATGACGTTGCTGGTTTTGACAGCTGTGCTAGATAAAGTTCTTCTTCATTGCCCTCTCCCCCCAGCCCCCTTGATTTCACTCCAGATTCCTTTGTCTATAGGTAAACAAGTTACTGATTTAATCAGCAGTTATGTTCTATTTCTAATGTTGATTGAAGTTTTTGTACGTTGAATATGTTATTTTTACTCCCTTGACCTCTGAGTTGGTTATTTCATTTCATTTGCAAAATAGTTCAAAGGGTCTGGTCATGGTTTTGGTGGTTTTTTTTTCCCTTCCCTAAAAAAAGATATGTAGAGAACCTGGAAAATCAGTCTCAACAAAGCTGTAGTTTCAACTGAAATATCTCAAGATAATAAGTTAAAATCAAATGCCCATCTAAGAAAACATCTCCCAAAAGACAAAATAAAATTTACATAAAAGCTTACTGTGTGTTTCTTTATTCCTCATGAGGGAAAACCCTTAGCACATCAAACACAAAATGTTATCTCAGTGTCTTTCCAGAATAATCACTAAATTTAAGTGAGAGAAATACAGCCTTTCCACTTTATATACAGGTCCCAAGTTAAATAAGCTCCTACTTAGAGGAAAAAATATGATAAAAATTAGCCAACAAACACATTAATGCACAATTACCACTGAGTGTATTTCCTCATGTTGTTCTTTATTTCTTCTGTAACATCCAAAACAATGGTCCTCTCTCAGCCTCTGACATAGGGTGATGCAGACTCTCATGAGCAGCGCCATTTCTGCTCTATTACAGCTTTTCTATAATGTTCAGAATCTTCTCTAGCTCTTTTGGAGTTTTCTTATGAATGTATTCGTTTTGCAAGACCAAGCATATCATTGTTTAAACCTGTCCTCCCTAATGCAGTATTACAAGATGAATTTTTCTTCAAGTTTGTGATATTTATGACACCTTTAATTTATGCCATAGATTGAAGATCTCTTTGTTATCTTTTACTGTCTATGAGTTTTTTCAAAATTGTGATATCTAGTACCATGCATCTGTTTGCACCTACATTTAAAACATTCCTGACTGAGAGTTTACTCCTCTTCTGCTGAGTGCTGGTTCATGGCTCCTATGAAGAATTTCTCTGAGGTAATGGACCTATTGCAATCTGTTGGTGCTTCAAAAAGGTCTGTTAGCAATTGGCAAACGAATATTGCATGAGCCACTGCTTTGCATAACACAACAAACAGTAAAACCCTTCTTTCTGTGCATCATTTTAATGTACAGATCATTACGTTTTGAAAGATGATGAAGGAGGAAGAGAAAGTTCAAAGCAATATTATTTTCTGAGGTGTCAGAGATGGAGGAAAATTCCTGTTTGTTTTCAGCAAAGGAGTGTGGAATTTTGCTATCTTCCTAAGAAAAAAAAAAAAAAACCACTCTGAACTTTATCAGACACTGGTTTACTCATGGAATGCAGCAAAACAAGTCCTATCTAAAAGAAATGGACATTCAAGAACATTCAAGAGGAAGGTGTACAGTCATCTCAGTCAGATCTATTGTTCATTAATCAATTATTACAGAATCAAATGTTCGGATTTTATTGGTTTTATTTGCTACCATCCTCTTTAGCTGTTACTTGATATTCTTCTAAAGAAAATCCTTGTAGGAAATAAGCATGGTAGTTCCACAGGTAATCCGCTGTGTGTTAATAAGAAGCTTGCCCTGTATTATTGCCCTGCTTCATTAGCTGAAATTTTAAGCAATAACTAACATTACAACGTATTGTAATTCAGGCTCATTTATTTAATAGCCTCCATAGAAAATAAGGAAGTGTTTGGATAAACTGTCAAAAGAAATGGGCTGGATAGTATCGCCCTTCAATGACATCTGTCTGTCAAACTCCCAGACTCCAGGTTTCAGTCCCTCATCCAGGGAAACACAAGAGACTTCATTGTTCTCCACGTTCAGAAATCACTTGTGCAATTATGCCAGTGGTACTGCATGATTAACCTGCTCACTTTTGGAGGGGTTTTATTCTGTAAAGATATGCTGTACGCATGCAAGACCTGTAAGAAGTGCACAGGCAGACCATGTTGATGGGGAAAAAGAAGGCAAGTACATTGTTATTTGAGGAAAAATTATCTCAGGCTCAGATGACTGACATAAAGGACAGTGACAGAGAGCACATCGTTACCGGCCGTCCCAGATAAATATTTTACACACATAGTGGTACTACATTAATATTGATGATGTATTGATATTTCCCACATTTGCTATATAAATTAATGAACTACTGGAGCAAACAGCCAGAAGGAGTGGGATGATTTGTCACTCTGTAGCTTCCCCAACTTGCTATCTTCCCAAGGCTATACATTATGAAGAATAACAAATGGAATTCATATGGCTCCCTTATTAACATGCATTAGCAGTATCAGAGTGTGCCTCATGGTTTACTAGGGTCACTTCAGGAGAACCTCCAAATCTTCAGGCGATCTTTCTCTTCCTTAAAGACCACAAATAATTAAGATATCTCCAAAGAGAAAGCTTTTCAGTTTGTTTTTGGTTTCTTGTTAAATTATAAAACATGTTCAACCAGTTCACTTACCCATGAAATTCATTTTACTGACCACCTTTGTGAAGTGAATACTCCCTATGAAACTTATATATAATTTGTATTTTCTAATTATGCTGTTTAAAAATAGACTAGATTGTCTATCACTTTTGGGCAGAATGGGTTTCCTGACTACTGGAGTTTACACTCTGTTCTTTTGGTTTATAGTATGGACGGGGCTCCCTGTTTGTGTGCTGGGGTTTTGGTTGTTTGTTTACAGATTCTATGGTATGCAGTCATACTTACTGTACTAGGTGCTGCACAGAAGCATTGCGAGAGAGGCCTTAGCTCAGTTTTTAATCTAGAGAAAAGATGCAGAAAGAAAAGGCTCCATCTTACCACATATATAGACAGCTCAGTGCCGCCTCAGAACACAAGACAGTTTTACTTGCTGAATTGCTAACCTCTCAGGAGAAAATTTTTGAATGAACCGCTCACAATTTTTAACCCAAAATGATCAAGTGGTTTAAATGTCTCTTTTTTGTTTTGCTTTGTTATGTGGGTTTTAGGCGTGCATTTGATTGTTTGGTTGTTTGGTTTGGTTTTTTGCTGTTTAACTAAGGAGATGGGGTTTGGTTGCTTGGTTTTGGGGGTTTTTTACTGACCAACCTACCTTCTAATATTTAATTTTAAAAATCAACTTATATTTAGCCTCTCTTGGGCAAGAGTTGGAAGAATGAATGCTTTTCCTAATGGTTGAGCTACCTGTGAAGAAAGAACCACAGATATGTAATCAAGCTAAGCAATTCAGCACAGTTCTACTATTGGCTTGATTTAATTGTTTTTATAGACAACTTATGGCTAATGAAGATTTTTAATCATAAATGTTACCATGCAATTTGATGTCTATGTAGAGTGTGTCAGATTTCCCTATATTCTAGAGGCTTCTCTTATTCTACTAAACATTTTCAGAGCTCATTAGCACATTGCTGTAGATATGATTATACTTTCAGTTGGCACAGCATTTTCTTGTTGATTGCAGGGTGGTAAACAGCTCCCTTTGGTGCCTTTTCCTCTCATCTGGAACACAGAACCTAACTGCTGTGACCACTTATGTGACAAATTTGGCAGATGCAAGATCCCAGATGGAAAGCTCTCAAATTTGTGTTTCCAGTGTAGCATCTGGGTATATGATTGGCCTCCTGGCTGACTCCTTACAAGATCTCCTGGGCTGCTTCTACATATTTTCCAGTTATAGCAGCTAAAGCTATACTAGGCTGTTTGACAGGGCCTCCTCATTTGCATCATCTATTGAAGTTATAACTTCCTTTAATTATACCTACCCCCCCCCACCCCAAGCCTATTACCTAAAATTATCATATTGACCAGAGAGTTAGGTTATTTGTATCTGCAACTATTCTGCTCCGCTGCTGAGAATCTGCCTGCCAGTTAGAGGTCATATTTCATTCTCTGTTCTAGGATAGTTCACAGGATTAATAATTTTAAAATCCACAGTAACTTCACTGAGACTAAAAGAATTTTTCCAGATTTGTGCTGATACCACTGTTTAGTGTCTGGCTCTTCTATTGATCAGGGTCTGTTTTATTATTATCTTTTTAGATATTTAGTTTTATTCTTCTCAGTAGCTGGCTGTCTTGCATTAATTTTGTCTTATAAATACTGACAGTTATCTATATCTAATATTGTATTAAGGGCGATTGCATTGCTGAAAGTTTGGCTTTACAGGTAAGATATAAAACTGAAAACTTATCTGTCTTGCCTGCTAAAGATCTCACAGCATCGTTTTGCAAGAATAATGTTACCATCAGTTCCTTGTATAAACTGCGGTTAGCTTAATTACATTCTGTCTTCCTAAATTCCTTCTGTAGTGTCATTTTGGTAAGTCATTTTTCACTTTCAGTCTTAAAGCTGTTGTGCAACACTGCTTTATGCTGTTAAACATCTGCTGTATTCCACCCCAGTGGTGTTTGATTCACCGGTAGATGAAGAGATTGCTGTGTGCCTGATACATAATACACTTTGGTATCCTTTGTGATAAATGTAAAGGCAATGTGTTATAACAAATCTCTAGTCACAGAGGGCTTCGTGGTTGTCACTATGTTGCAAGTCATAGCAATTGGGAACATCACAAACAGCAGTGATGGGACAGTAGAATCCGTTTTTAAATGCATCTGACTGTAAGCTAAAAGAATTTGTAGAAATAGGAATTATGGCATGCAGTTGAACAACTGTTATCCCAGTGCTTAGAAGACTTTGCAAGATTTCCTGACAATACCGGTCCTTACCACTCCCCTGACACAAAATGACTCTGGGTGCTTCCTGAGAGAAGGAAGTGCATTGTAGATCATGGAATAAAAAAAATCTGCCCAAGTCCTCCTTCTTCTGAATACTTGAAATTTCTGTGAACAAACTGGGTGTACCCCCAAGTACTGGGTACAAATACTTGGTACAAATACTAAAGTACAAATACTTGGGTGTACCCCCAAGTATTACACTTGGAAAAATCACATTTTTCATTACTGCCACAATAACAGTAGCACAGAAACTGGTTCAGCAGAGTTATATCTATCCTGATAATAAAAGGCAAAGATATTATGAGATGGTTGTCTGCCCTTGATTTTCCTAAGTACTCTAAGTTGGTGAATACCATTCCTAAACCACAGCACTGTGTTTCAGGGAGAATGTGATGCTCACTCCTTAGTCGATTAGAATGCAAGTTACACTAGCATGGTGAAAAATTCTAGTTTAAAAATTTATGTGTAAAATAGCAAATAATTTTGGATATCTTAGATATGCAGGAATGACAACAACAGTTTGCTATGTAAGTAGATGGAACTACTTATTAAGGAAAAACCTCTGCAATACAGTGAGACAGATCCATAAAAAGTCTAGTACTTATCAGGGAGTATAGTTCATAAAATTCTTTTGCTGCCCATTGAAATTTTGAGCAGTCTTGCTAGTGATGTGTTTCAATTACAAATGAGAAACTTAATTCCAGCTGCTTGAATAAATATTCTATCTTTCTTAAAACGGATCATAAATTAATTTCAACATGCCTGTGCACTCTATAGCCTGCAGTTTAGGACTTGTAAATCTAAATATATATGTTACCTAGTTATGGCTTATATGTCAGATGGGATCCAAAGAGCAAATAAGGACAGCTTAAGCAGTACTGGAAAACCAATAATACATATACACCACTATTTATGTTAGGATTTTAATACGCCTATTAAACTGTTGATTAAAGTAGCTCAGAAGATGCTATACAGAATGCTTGAGATAATAAATACCAGCTAAAGTATTGGCAGATGCAAGGGGAGGTGTAAGAAGGGAGGGAAAAGCAGCGCAATGTGTTACTTTGTTCCCAAGCTTCAATGCCCTGCAGAACTAAATGCGTTTTATTTGTTATAATAGCCACATCTTCTTTGTCTAGTACAATAAAATGCTGCATTTAAATATATGCTATGATGTAATATGCTGCAAATGTATAATACATCAAGGAGTATCTAGACTCAGTAGGCTGTTCAAAAGATAGTAACTTTGATTTAAGGAATCCTTTTGTTCTCTTAAGCATTGCAGGAAGGGAAAGGAGGGAGAGAAACTCCAGAAGCTTGGCAAAGACATTTTTCATTCTATTTTTACGCCTTGCTTTTTTCTCTTCTTTGAATATACTGACAGACACTATGATAGATTGATCCATATGTTATTTTTCTTCAGCCAGCATAAAAGGATGGTAATTTACTGACGATTAAATCTTCAAAAGTAGGATTGGTTTAGAAGTTCAACAGGATTTGGTGCAGCTTATTTGAACCATTTGGACCTCATAGGTCTCTCTAATTAAAACTTAGAGAGAACTTTTTATTTTCTTCTGAGAACTCCAGTCCTTTTCTACTGAATATATGACAGGTACAGTGGCTCTCATTTTCTCCCTAATTTTAAGTGATACTTACTGAACCAGGTTACAACTACTGCTATAGGAATAATAATATGTACAATGAGTAAAGTTTATAACCTAGAGAATAGGATAAGAAATAAAGATTTTATGTTTTAAAAGTTATTCCTAAACACATATATATTGATTATAAGAACTTAGCAGGCTTTGTTAGCTAATTAAATGTCCAAGAAGACATTGTTTTCTTTATTCTTTTTCTTGACTTCCACCTAAGCACATCTATCTACACACAAAAACAACTCTTGTATATACATTTCCTTTTTACATGAAAAAGAGAATGAAATTCAATGAATGTGCTTTCTCTTTATCTCTCTGCCATTAGGCAAAAGGCACCTTGGGGCAATTTACTTGCTACTAATGATGGGAAGAGACTACAAGCTCCTTGGGGAAAGGATAATGGAATTGCAAACAGAGATGACTTAAGAGGATTGCATGTCTTTATGAAAAAAACCCACTATGTTACATTCTTAACATCTTATGGGTCCATAATTCATTATATAATGTACCTTGTCAAACAACCTTGTTGGATGTAGTTCTGTCCAAAAGAGTTCTCCATGGACTTTCTTCATGAAAGCAGCCCCATACTCATTAGCAGTATGTTAAATTAAAATTTAGTTTTAAGGCTTAATTCAGGTTTAAGTGGAACAACCCTTGTGATTATAATCTAAAGTGATAATTTTCACTTTACCAATCCTAGTTCCATCCTAAAAGAGTCTATGAATCTATGGTTCAGTAAAGTACTTGCACTTCAATGAAATGAATCAACTTTTTCCAAATGTAACATCATAATTTTTTTAACAATGAATTTAAATAAAATATAAACTGCAAAATTTTCTTACACAACATACTTGTTTTGAAGTTCATAAACATGGCAAGAAGTCAGTTTGAGAATTCCAATCCTTTCAGTATTAAAACTAGTAGGTCTTAATATGATGGTTGTAAAATTAAATCACAATTGTAAACAAAATGTGTATAATTCATTATTAGAGGAACAGGATGTCCTTGTAAAGATCAGCATTCATAAAAATTATTTGTGTGTGGATAATGGAATATTGGCTCAACAAATGCTTTGTGATGCAAAGCTGAGACTTCAGGCTACAATACCATGTCAAAGACAATTTTCAAAATAATGTTGTGTCTCAGAATTCATATTTAATAAATGTACCTAATCAAGATAACTAATTAATACATTTGCAGTTAGGTGAGAGGAGATTACTTATTTTGAACTACAAAATGCAGAAGAATAAATTAATCAGAAGATGCAAATAAACTTATAAAATTCTTCTGACATTTTTTACAATTTTGAACTTCTGACAAAATAAATTTAGATCAGCATATCTAATGTAAGAAAAAAAAATCAGATGCCTATTAGTATGAAAAGGCTGGGATTGATTCTAGTATGTTTCAAAACCTCACAAACTAGGAAGTCAAAGAATAACTTATATTTCCTTTTTAAAAATCTTGAGAATATAATGAAATCTTCATTATTGAGAGAAAATTGCCAAATCCAACCATGATTCCTGAAAAACCCTCTAATATTTAGGTCCAATATCAGTTTCCCATGACACTTTCCGTCTCTCTTCATTATTTTGCTTTATGTCTTGCTCCAAAAGTCCTCCCATTTTTCTAGAATCATGCTGTTCTTGTCAATGGACTATCTCTGCACCATGGGTTTTGCCTATGTGTATTCATTTCCATTTTCTGCAATTTTCCTCTACCTGTCACTGATTTACTGGGGGCAAAAGTCATTGATTTGTTCTTTGCAATCCCCGTAAAGAGATGATTCAGTACTACTGCTACACAGAGTGGTTCTTCTAATCACTTTTATTTTCTGGGATTCTGTTGAAGCCTCTATAATATGTATACTAAAGAACAAAATTTTATTGGTGTAAGAAGGGATTAAATGCTCCAGCCATCTTTTTACTTAAAAATAACAATTAAGCATCTGTGGAGTAGCAAGAAATCCTCTGGGTTTTTTCCGAACCACAACGCAAAAGGGAATTTTGAAGCAGAGGTGATATCAGGTTTATTGCTAGTATATTTACGTGCAAGTGTGTGTGTGTGTATGCATTGCCATTCCATTTCTAGAGTGACTCTAGCTCTGAGACCAACATAGCAGCCATAGAACTTTTTACTACCAGGGACTACATGAGGAAAAAGACCTTTTCTCTTTCAGTTCTAAAGGTATTCACAAGCACAACTTCCAAATGTGAAGGCCGAATGCTAGTGGAGGTTTTGTGTTTTCAGGGAATATATTTTCAAGTGTCACTCTCGGTCCTTTAAAAATTTTCGGGAAGTCCGCTGTTCGTTTGCAGCAGTGTGTCTTCCTGGGTAGGCTGGATTTTTTTCACCTGAAAACATATGACAAATTTGAACATGCATACAGATGCAAAGAAGCAACATTATCTTACTGGAGAGAGTATCACATAGAGGCAACCTCCTCTGAATAGTTCACAAGCAAGCACTGGTGTCACACTTCTATCTGTTGACTTAAGCCAAACTTCACTGTAAACAAACAGAAAGAAATAATGGTGCCCATAAAGAGACTCCAAAGGGCAAGCAAATGTAAAAACCAAAGAAATCTCAAAAACCTCTATGAGGACTAAACTGGTAGTAATTACATATTTTGGCAGTTACTTAGAGCTTCACACAGCAGCCAGCCTTTCAGCCTGCATCCAGCCGTAAGCAGACAGGCACTCAGCAATCCCAGCGCTGAGTAATCACACAGTGAGAAACCAACTTGGGAGTGTGATGTGATGCTTTGCTAGGAATTGGATGACAAATGATGATGATCAACCAGAAGATAAACAATAACAAGTGGGCTTAATGACAACATTACAAGATTCATTGGCACCAGTACTTTCATTGCCCACTGGCACAGTCCCCTGGATGTGCTGCATTTCTTGTGCCAAATTGGAATCCCCTCCATAATTACTTTTCTCTCTCAGTTATGTTTATAATCCATTTTGCTGTTCAAAAAGTAAGGTTTTATTTCATCGCCAAAAAAGAGGCATATTTTAAAACTTACTTTAGATGAGATAGTAAGACATAGACAGACACATTATTTAAGAGTCTCTTATATTTCTTTCTGTTAAAAAACATACATATACGAAGTTTTTGAAAGAGAAGCAGGGTTGAATTAATGAGTAAGTTTGATATTGAAATCTCTATGCTAAAAGAGAAGTGGCATTGTGTCCATGCAATTGCAGTTGGCCAGAAGCTTGGGATGATGGACTGAGATGCTTTCTTTGGAAGGAAGATCAAGGACTCAAGAGTGAAAAATGCAGATGGCTGAAAAAGCAGGGAGACAGCATGTATATGGCAATGTAGGAAGAACTGATGTGTTGGTGCTTGTGGGTTTCATTTGGACTCCTGATCATCCTTCAGTTTAGTGCCCTGGCTCCATCAAATTGTTAAGAAAAAAAATCACCAACTGCAAACGTGAGCATTATTACAAAACACAGATAAAGCTGAAATTGCTGACTATAAATGTGCATACATCACTGCTTTATGTTTTGCAACATATGCTTGTAAAACTAACAATAAAGCTATATACAGTAAATAAATTTAAAAGTATATGTGGGGAAGAAAAGAAATCAAACATAAAAAATCCCTCTCAGCTTTGGAGATTGGGTAGGCACCCAGTAAAACAACTCTTTAGCTAAATTTCTCAGTAAGGCCTGCATTAGATATTTTGAACTGAATCTCAAACCATTTGAAAGTTTAGTTCTTGCAATGTTTCTCAACCTCAGTTTAAACCCATGGAATCTCACTAAAATGGTGATGCTGATCACAGCTGGGAGTCTGAACTTCCTTTCTATTCTTCCGCTTGTTACTGCCATTCTTATGTTTTCCTCCCCCTGGAAACCACAAGAGCCTTGGACCAGTCATCTCTATATTGTCTCAACTTTTTGGAGGTCAACACTGATTGAGTTTTGGTTGATTTTTGTGATAACTGTGGAACAGAATAATTTCAGGCTTATCATCCACCTAGCATATTACTCATAAAATGCCTGAATTTTCCAAATGTGAGTTTCATGGTATTTCATTGCAGGATATACCAGATGCAGTGAAATGCGTGTATGAACAACAAGACCTTCAAGAGAAGCTCGGTTCATATTTCTAGCAGAAATACATATCCATATATATGTGTTATTTTTCTTATTTATTTTCCTCTGGAGAACATCCATTTGGTATGCTGTGTGACCTGGGACGCTGTTTGGTACTCAGGATATAAAATCAATTTACTCAACATGGCTGATGCTCTCATTTTTAAACACAAGGTATCCACCTGTGTCCTTACACCAAAGCGCATTTATAAAAAAGGTTTTCTGGTATTAGCTTAATTTTTGAGGTTGCTGCTGAGAAATTATTCCAAATGAATTAAAAATTAACTCATTAAGGAAAGAAGAATTCGGAGTAAATCAACCCCTTCCTGTCTCTGTCTCTTTCAAGTAACAGCATACTGACTTTGGTGTAAGTACAAGTCATATATCCTGTTTATAATCCCAGAGTAATACGCTATTTCAGTGAGTATTTCATTCACAGAGTATTAAAAAGCTGTATCCTAGTATAAAAAATTAATATGGAACTAAAAGGAACCAAATCATGATGCTACATTTCAAAAAAGTGTATTTCCCTGCCGTAAGTTTTTGTAGCCAAGAATGAAGATTAGAACATTTTCATTAAGGCAATAACTACCTCAACATTATGCTGTTTGATGATTTTTAATTTTGGGCACAAGAAATCATGAAATGGTTTTAGAAGTAATGTTTCTTCATCTTTCATTTTTGTTAATATAATCGATGACTGCACCTTACAATACAATATAGTAAACAAGGAAAAGCAAGGAAGTATGCAGCAAAAAGAATATTTGATGTGAAGATATTTATTTAGAACCAAGTTCGAATGAATGGCCTAGTAATTAGAAAATTATTAAAAATATTTATTGAACATATACATTTAATCTACGGGAATGATTAAAAGCAAATTTTTTCCACTATAAAGGTTTCTTAAAAAGTTCTATTCAGGACTTGTCCATCCAGTCCTCCCTCTGATTCAAATATAAATCCATACCAAAAATTTTATGAATTCAAGATCTTTATACCTTGGAGCAGCTGGCATGGTGAGAATTGTCCTAGCCACATTCATTGAGACATTTTGTTCCCTTCATTTCTGTTTCTCTACACACCTTGCTGTAGTATAAAACCTTTCCTTAGGATGTTTCTAAAGAAGATTGCAACAGACCAAATGTGGATTACTAAAGCTTGGCTTCATGAGGTGTTTTTGTGACATTTGTACTTAAAGAACCAGAAGATACTCAGTAGATCAGGACTGAAATTAAAATAGAAAGACATACTTCTATGATAAGAAACATGGGATTATAGCATAATTCAGGCTGGGAGAGACTTTAAGATGTCATCTAGTTTAACCTCCAAATAAATGCAGGGTCAGCTATGAGGTCAGATCAGATTTCTCAGGGTTTTATCCAGATAACTCCTGAAATCCCCTGAGGATGGAGGCTGCACAACTTCTCTGGGCAATATGTTTCAATGTTCTTACATTCCGCATGGTGAAAGTTTCTCCTTATATTCAGTCTGAACGTCTCATTTCAATTGATGCAGGCTCTTGGTCAGTCTTTCAGTATGCATTTCCATTTACAGCTGAATTCATCTTACTGATAACCTCAAATACATCTCCCTTGGACAAAAAAAAAATCTAATAATAACACATAAACATTCAACTTCTTGCTATTAGCTTGAGGTTTTTCTAAGGAGGAAGAAAGATTAAGACCTATGATCCTGAGCTACAGAAGAGTGCTGTAACATTACACAAAATATGAATGGTAAAAAATACTGGAATAATGAAAATGGAGATATTTAATGCATTGAGTTATAGGATGACAGAAAAAGTTCTGTTATAAGCTACAGTCTCATTAGTTGAAAAAGAGAAGGGCAGAAAGAAATAGGTGTATTAACTTTCTAGAAGATGGTTATGAGTTATAAATGTGATATACCTGAGAAAAAGGTCAATATACTTCTGAGATGCTTGAGGCAAAGTGCAGATAGGAAAACAGAAATGTTGTTGTACAACATCATCAGCAAGACCTCATGTGGAAGGCTGTGTGCACCTGTGATTGTTGTAATAAAAAAAGATGAGCTCAACCTGGAACAGACATGTTAAGTGCTATTAGGGTAACTGAGACAGGGAGAGGCTGAAAATAAGTACACCTAAAGACAAAATAAGAAAATTTTATTTGCAGGTCATATCCCTGGAGCAAGCCATCCAGTTTTAGAAGAGTTCTCCAAATAATAATAAAGAAAAGACAGGCCTGTTGTATTCATACATGCTTTGCTACATACAGACATACATACATACAGATGGGGTTGTGTTGCAAATTCACTTATAAGAGACGAGCGACAATGTATTTTATTGATATAAACCAGTGTGTTAATGAAATTCAGTGTTAAATGTGACTGTGGTTTAACAAGATTCCACGGCAATGTGCACTAGAATATTGTATTGGGTCTGTATGCACTGATGCTTATGGCTTAAAGCAGGAGAGGGGGAGAGCACACTTGTTTTTGTGAGTTTGAATTATTTCATACTGATTTAAACAAGGTAAACCAACCATGAACTTTCAAAGTTTGGCAGTACGTGCAAACACTGTTCCCAGTTATGTAAGCTCTGGTCATGTCTTTAATTATTTGCTTACATATTTATTTTATTTTTACATCTATTGCTGTTGATATTTCTTAAATACAGAATTCATGTACTTCACCAAATGCTAAGGAGTTAAAAAGTTAGCATCTTTCATGTATAGATCACCAATTCTTGAAGGAACTTCAAACCATTATAAACGATGCTAATTTAACTAAACTCACCAGGGTAATTTTCCTCCCTTTGCAAAAGACTGAGTTTTGGGTCGATATGTTAAATGACACAGAATAGACCTAATGTTAAAATATAGAACACAGTCTGAGTAAATAGTTTCAATAATTTTTTGCAATGAAGAATTGTTGATAATAAAAGTAAAAACTGATGCTGTACACGCTACAATTCACAAATTATCTAATTTCCAGACTTCTCACCTGACATAAATTATTTTAGAAAGAGATCAGTAAGAGCACCAAATACTGATTTAATTCATCAATACCAGAAAATAAAGAGAATTGTAATATTTTGGAAAGTAAATAAAGAGATAAAGCAGTTTTTGCTTATTGCAATTAGTTTTGATAATAATATATATGATATTGAGATACTTTCTCCTCTTGTTCCATACGTATTTTTTATACATACATTTATTTTATACATAAATCTACTTATTATTTATCCATTTGCTATTGTTTATGTATGTATTATCTGGATATTGTTATTATAAATTTATTAATTTTATACATACTTTATTTTATAAACACATGTCATTTACTGCTATACCTGCACCCATATTTTTTTACTGTAACATACTAGCCATGAAGTAATACCTGGAAGTTTCAAATTTTTTACCCAAATAAGCCAAAAATAAGGGTACATTAATGTTGAATGCTCAGTAAAATATATAAATGTGGTTCATACTGTTAGTTAACAAGAATATTAAGTGCACCTCTTTTCCTACCACTTCAGACAATGACTTTGTGAATCTGTGCACTGAACAGCTGTTACACGGAAATGCTGTGTCAGCAGCACAAGGCATGGCCATCAGGTAAGAAAGCCTTGCCTTTGTGATCATCACCAATTGCAGCTGCAAACAGAAAACATTAATTCACTGATTGTGTGCAACAGATAACTGAAATGAGCTCTTACACGATTGTGCCTTTCAAATGGTTCTCATTTCTCAGATACATAGCTTGGCTGACAACTGCACTTTTGACATTAACAGCTTTGTTTCAGTTAAAAACACATAAATCGCCTATCTTCATGTATAAATGTCTTCTTTTAGTCCACTGCAATTCATGAGGGAGAGCCATGAACTCCTGTGCTGAAATCTCAGTTTTATTGGTATGATATGGACTAGCTAAGTGAAATTATGTTTGGTTTTAGATTTCCAGTTAGAAAAATTAATAAATCTAGATGGTCTAAATTAAGCACAGTCCTCATTAAGGAGTGGATTAGAATAGCATTTGGCACGTCTATAAAAGGGATTTCTGTTATAGGGTTTAATTAGAAGTGTTATCTTTGTAATAAATCAAGAGAATTGGGTAAGATATTTGCTATTCATACAAAACAATGCCCTTAAAAGAGCAATGACTACAAATCAAAATTATTAAAATCAGGAAATGAAAAAATTACCCCCACCTTGTCCTTTTTTCACATACATAAAGACACAATTTCAGTTAGGGAACTGCATACTACTCAACTAAATCCTTATTTTTAGAAGTGTGTAAATGGGAAAACACAAAACACCTGCCATTTATCTCTGTAACTAATTTACTGCTAGCTACTCAAAGACATCATTAAATAAGAATTTTACTTACTTTCTCAGTCATATTTTTCCCTTTTTTTTTAATTCTCTCTATAAAAGTAAAAAAAAAAAAAAGATAACAACATCTTTAAATGCCCTGAGACAGTTAAAATATATCAGTGTATGGGCATGCTAATTATTCCCATTTTCCCAGCTGAAACATAGGTTTGTAGTTGGTTTTAATGTACTCCTAAATGCCATGTGCTAAATGTTAAAGCAGCAATTCTCTCCCACTGTAAAGAAGATGGGAAAATGCTTTTTTGTAAATCATTTGCAATTTAGTTAGATTAAACCCTCCTTTATTCCTGTAGTTAAGCATCATTTCAAGTATTTATTGGGACAAAGAGATGCATACTGAGAAAAAAAGCCTAGGAGACAGTACAGAAAGAAAGAAAACAAAGGAACTAGAAAAATTCTGTCTGGTGGATTACAATCTGTCAGATTCTTGTCCCTCTTTCTCTTCTTAAAAGCATGCAGCTTTTACAACTGTACTTATCACAGAACCACACAGTGACTAGGATCGGAAGGTACCTCTGGAGATCATCTAGTCCAACCCCATCGTTAAAGCAGGTTCATCTAGAGCAGGTTGTACAGGATTGATTCCAGGTGGGATTGAATATTTCCAGAGGAGACTCCACAACTTCCCTGGCAGCCTGTTCCAGTGCTCTGTCACTCTCAAAGTAAAGACTTTTCTCCTAATATTTAGGTGAAACATCCTATGCTGCTCATGTTTTTTTGCCCATTGACTCTTATTCTGTAGCTGGGCACACTGAAAAGAGACTGGCTCGATCCTCTTGACACCTGCCCTTCAGATATTTGTGTACATTGACAAGATCCCTGCTCAGTCATCTCTTCTTGATGCTGAACGGGCCTAGTTCCTTGGAAGAGAGTTGCTCCAGTCCCTTAATCATCCTTGTAGCCCTCCACTGGACCCACTCCAGGATCTCCATGTCTCTCTTGTACTGAGGAGCCCAGAACTGGACAGAGCACTCACCAGGGCTGAGTAGAGGTGCAGGATCACCTCCCTTGACCTGCTGGCAATGATCTTCATAGTGTGTCCCAGAATACAACTGGCCTTCCTGCTGTCCACCAGGACCATTCTCTGCAGAGCTAATTTCCAGCAGCTCAACCTCCAGCCTGTTGTGGTGCATGAGGTTATTCTTCTCCAGGTGCAAGACCCTACATTTGCTTTTCTTGAACTTCCTTACATTCCTCTTTGTCCCGCTCTCCAACCTGTTCAGATCCTCCTAAATGGCAGCACAGCCTTCTGGTATATTACCTCTAAGCAGTACAGATTTCACTTGGTGTTATTAGTGTTAGTGTGATGTATCTGGCTTCACAGTAAGCCCCATGAGGATGAATGAGTAGCAGCGATATCTTAAACCAAGTAAACCTAAGTCTTCCTGCATTCACACGTCAATGTTTGCTTTGAATTGGCAGTTCTTGTCAGTTCCTTCTAAGATAGTCTAGCAGAGTTAGAATTATTAGAACTATTTGCTATTGCTTCTAGACTTCACTATTATTTTAATGAATGCATTAAAATCTAGTTCTAATTGACTTGTAGTGCTGTTCCATTTAGAATATAACTACTATTAGAAAAACGTAATTTAAGTCTACTTTGGTATCTTCATGCTACCTAGCAGTTCGAAAAATTACATCGTTTGAGGCCTGTATTTTACAGGTGGGAGGAATAAACCTTGGAGGGAGCAATAAACACCAGAGAACTAGGTCTGGCAATAGAAGAATGGAATGAGAATAATTTTATCTTGACCTACAAAATGTAATTAGCATGACTGCATGAATTTCAATGCATGTGGTTCAAAAATGTTTTCTCTGATATGATATGAAATCTTTGTCTTATTAACATGTTTTCTATTGTCCTTTCCACACTTTCAAACACAATACTGTTTCAAAAACAAAACCATTTAAAAGAAGGATACTTTTTTGATAGTAAATGTCATTTGGTTTTGAAATGTCTCAACTTTTCTAATGTTTTAACTTTTCAAACATAATTATTCAATTAACTCATTTGTTCTTTTCGTAATAACCCAAAATATAAGATTGAAACTGCAAACGGTTTGGGGTTTTTTTTTTGCAAATTATGTTAAAAAAAATGAAATTAAAAGATTTATTTAGTTTATTATGGTCCTACCTACTGAGTTCTATATATAACTGTACTTGTAATTTAGGGCTCACTCAAAACAAGAACTTGGTTATTTGGCAATGTTCATTACAGAAAGTACAGCTTTTTAAAGCATGAGATTCATCAATCAATAATATGTAGGAAAGATCTCAGAAGTATATTAGATCACACAGATATTTGAACACAAACCAATATAGCACATTTTCTATACTAGCTGCTTTCGAATAACCTTTAGTCTAAAAGTCTAGAGCAGGCTTAAAACTATTTAGCAAAATCGAAAGGATTAATGAGTTTTTAATTCTGAGGAACTTTGCAGTGTCCAGTGAAAAGACATTTTGTTGGAAAATTCCGAACAGTCACATCTGTTCATCCATATTATTGTATTAATATTTTATTTGTTGATATGCCTGTAATTTCTTACCAAAAAACTTATTTAAGTAAAGCTTTCAAGTATGTGGCTACAAGAGATGGCTCAGTCATTTTTAGACAGAGTAAGCCTGGGTTTTTTTTCATGGGAGACTTTAGAATACACAAGGTTAAGTAGAAAAAAGAGTTTTCATATACAAGTCTTCATCTTTTTAGTACAAATTAGAAAAACTTTTTTCTCTGGAGCTGACTCCCATAGCCCTTGGTTCCAGACAATGCTTTAAGCAAATCTCTTAGGTTAATTTCCCAGAAAGTGGAAGTGCAAGGTGAAGAAACAGTCTTTACAAGTGGTAGGAAAATAAACTCAGCCAGACTTTTAAGCAAGCCAAAAGTCCTTCATATACAGGGACTAATCCTGGTCTCCTCAAATGACTTCCAATTTTTCTTTGACTTCACTGAGATACACAGTGCAAGCTCAGATTTGTAAAGAATTCGGAGAACGTCCAAGCACTTTTTCTAAACCCAAGGATTTCATAAACAGAACTTTTATCCTAGGCTGGCTGTTTCAATAGGACTTATATGTATAAAGGCTTTCTGTGCTGAAGATAGTCCCTAAATGTATAATCCCTGCTGAGCAAGCTGGTTAGGGGAAGCTGCCACCCTGTCTGTAGTTCTCAGCAGGCATGCAATTTAAACACTGGGGAGTTTAGGTACTCTTTGTAACACTTTGCATTCTGCTCCAAAGAGCTTAGAAGTGCAAAGCCAGTGAATGTAACCTGTCTTCTGTTAATACTGCACTTTGGAGTGCTTCAGTTGCATTTTACTTTTCCTCCCTTGTTTTCCCTTCAAAAAAATTAAGTAAATCCCTGTGAATATAAGAAAGCTTCTTTTTCATAGACAAATAGACCCATGAATAACAAAGGTTTGAAGTAAATTTCTGAAAATGTACCCTGCCAGAATTTGCGAGAACACTTCAAAGTGAGGCAAAATTACTCTTTACATGCTGTTCAGAAACAGATACTAAAAAATAAAATCTATCTTTCTCAAAACTCCTGTGTCTCTGGAGAGGTAGTTGAAAATGATAAAATTGTGTTGCCTAATGAAGAAGAAATTAGCAAAAATTGTCATGGGATATTTACCATGTTGTCATTAGAAAATACAATAGAGTTGTTTCTGCTAAATGTGTTATTCCTACTGTTTTCAGTACACATGGGTATTATAAAAACCCATGTGTTACTTCTTTGTCTGGAAATCATAACAAGGTTTTTGATATTTGTTTCTTCTTTTATTAGGAGGGAAAGTACCCTGAAATGTGGGATTCTAAAGTTAATTGCACTTATTTGGAGTTAGCTCTTTAACTTGTAATATGACTTACAGTAAATCTTTTTAATTACCCTATAAATGTCTACATAAAGACACAATCCCACCACAGTTTTCTAGCTAAAATGTAATTATAATTACTTTATTTAATTTTTTCACATTGTTTATTCAGTGTCCATTGATTTCAGACTGAGCTATCATCTCTGGACAGTGTCTCTGTGTTTAGCTAAGAATAACTTGAGGTTTTCTTTGGACAGATCAGCAGCAAAGGAATCAGTGAGATCTACTTGGGGCTAGAGTTTGCAAGTGAGAAATGTTATTAATGCTAGTTGCTTACTACTAAAGTATTTTTTTATCTTGTGTATTATATTAACAGCATGGATTAGATGCAAGGATTCAGGGTTAAGTTCTTGGATGCACAGAATTCCGGGCTTCTAGACAACTGGGCTTCTGCTTTAAAAGATGAAAATGTGATGTACAATATTTGGTGATACAACTGTAAACAGCAAACATGTAGTAGTTAATTCAACTTTTCTTTAGAAACTTGAGGCAGATTAAATTTCTGTTTTGTTTTTTCCAAATACTTGCAAGTTTGAGCTGAGTCTTTTTCAAATTTGCTACTCTGAGTAGCCCATACTATTATTTACACTGACACTAGTAATGATTACTTTTCATTTCTTTTTGAAGCAGATATGTTTGTGCTGTTTACTATTGTGCTAGATTTCAGAGCAGACGTTCAACTATCACAAAACAGTGATGTGTTGATAGTTATACTAGTGGCACAATTTATCATGCTGCTGAAAGAGGAAAATTGCTAACCTTCAGTAAAGCAGCAGGAAGATCGCAACAAATACCACCATAAAACAAATCAGTCTTTTTCAGTCTTTTTAAGTCTTTTTCATAGCTAAAAACTAGAGCAGGAAACTGAATTCTTGTATATTCCAGATCTTAGTATTAGAGGAAAATTAGATAAAGGCCTGTTTGGTTTTAAAAAATTGAAGAAAATTAACAATGTTGCCAAAAAATGACGAGACACCACAACCTTGTTCGCACTTTTGCGTGCTTTTTTAATTAAGACAGAATAAAATCCTAATTTTATTTGAGAAGAAATAGTCAAGAAAGCATGAATGGAAATCCAGTACAAATTTCAAATCGGTAAGTCTTTCCATGTGCGTCACCATATTCTTGTGAAAACATAAGAACACAAAAACAGCTGCAAGACACAGCTCTAAATCTGTATATATTCATAAGCCTTCTCTTTCACAGAAACCTTAAGGCCCACTAGCTTGTTTGCTGATCTTGAATGCAGCTAACTGGCTTCCAGCTATAGTCAGTCACACTGACTACGTGGCTTAGACATCCTCATGTTTATTCTTCCTCATCCAAGTGCCTGTTCTAATGTCTGTTCTACAAGATTAATCAATTCTTTTGGAACAGATGTGCACACTCGTGCTGTGCACCAATTGGAGAGTAGAGAAGGGGTTGGATTACCTGCAAAGGCGAGGGTAAAGAAAGAATTATAGTTGCCATGGACTCACTAGTAGACCTATTCTTATTTTTTTATTTCACCTTAGGTAGTTTAATCACCAGCTTTAACCTTTGCAAAGAAGCAGAAGCAGACCCTCATTTTTATGCAAAAGAATGCCAGACTTGCAAAAGAGTAATGGGCAAATAGTTTTTTCCTTACTTCTGCAGGTTTAAACAGAAGTAGAAGGTTTCTTGGTAGAATAACCAGGTGCCATGACAACTTAGAAAGTCTTCACAGGTGAGTCACACTGGTTTATCAAATTTTAAGCTTTCAACTTAATCCTTCTGCTCAGTGATTCTTAACACAATGTGACTGCAAGCTGTGAAACATTTACTTCTGCTTCACTTTTCTAACTTATTTTACAGTGTAAAAACCAGGTCTCTGATATACACTACCCTTCCATTTTGCTTAATAAAAAAAAAAAAAACAAAAAACCCACAAAAACCTCCAGGAAGGTTTGTGCAGGAATTGGTTTGGGCATCTTTCAGGTTACAGTGGTGCAAATGTCCTGAATTTATCATCTGTAACTGAAGAATTGACTGTGTTTTTAATCTAGCCCTGACTCAACACAAATATTAACATGAAAGGAAAATTAGTAATTTTGTGCTTAACTTACTTTCTTCCAGTAATTTGTTTGGGAGAAATGGTGTTTTGTTGAATAACTGAATTGTCCATCATCTGAAAGCATTCCCCTTAAACCTGCCAAATACGGGACGACAGAAAATAAATGTCTTATTGTAATACTTACGTTGTTGCTCATGTCTCTGTGTACATCATTCCATGTTACAGAACACACTCTCAAACCTTACACTACAAAATTCTCCTTCATACCTCTCATCACTCTAATGTGGCGGTACTCTTATCAGGTCTTAGCTGATCAAGGTTGTTCAGCCTCATTCTGCTCAGCCTGACCACCTTTCACATTAAGAAGTTACACGTAAAAGTCGGGTATTACTTAGCTGTTTAACTACAGGTCCTGCATTTGAATTTTATCTCTTAAATCTGGGGTTTTACAGTATCATTTCAATCAGGACATTTACCCAGATAATATTCATTCCTAAATAATTTCTTCTGTATAAAATTTCTTAGAATTTTCACTTGCAACCTCTTCTGACTACCTATGAGCTGATCCATAATAAGAAGGGGTGATTCTTTTCTAAAACAGGACTCCCTATTTGAATTGAGCAATTCTAACTCATGATTAGACGATGGTAGCAATCCTGCTTGTGCACTGACACTCATTGCACTCAATAGGCAAGGGGGGAAAAGAACAGCTTGAAGCATCCAGATTCTGCTCTCACTGACATGAACATGCCTTCAAGTTATGTGTAGAAAGGCAATTTTAATATATGATGCTCACATGACGTCACCAACATGTGCTGTGCCAGCAGCAAATCGATTGTAGCAGAGCCTCTTTCATCTTTCTTCCATCCTGGCATTACAGATGACAATTTTAAAATATTGAACACTGGCACAATTCTAGATAAATCATACACACAGTCACAGAAAGCAACCACAACACATAAAACTCACCATGTCTGCAGCAGTGAGCACATTCCGCTCATGTAGAGATTAACTTTGGATAACAGTGTTATTTCTACTTCACATATGCAATTTATCTGGATACACACAGTAAAAATTTTGCTGCAGGCCTGCAGTCTGAGTTGCCAAGGGTTGGGAAAAGCAACCTGTTCTCATAAAAACAGATGAGAAGCTTCATCCTGTTTTACAAAGCATCTTGGTAATTGCATTTGATATCGGACAATGAGCATCTCTGTGATGACTTCGCTTTTTCTTTAAGGTACGGGATTCTCCATGGGATTTCCCCAGAAGTTTTTCCTGTTGAAAGGACTGAAAATGTAGTATTGTGCTTCAGTTGCCATGTCCATATCCAACGGAGGGAATAATATCTTGGCGTGATTGTTACTGTCTCTTGTAGAAATGAGCAAAATGAATGTTCATCTGTTAAATAACAGGAAAAACAAACTAACAAAAAGCTACGCCAAAACAAAACAAAACAATCAAACTTCAGAAAACTGAAGCATCTCTCCAGATTCTGGTCTTCACCATCATTGTTTCTATGCCTTCTGCAGCCACACACCAGAGCTTGAAATATTGTGATGTTACTGATTTGCGGTTTCCCACTTCGTCTCAAAAGTTATAATATTTTAATTATAATTACTTTCATTCAGGCAAGTAATCCTGATGCTGGGATAGTTTGGCTTCTCTGCTTCCGACCCTGCTTGAGCTGGGGCCCAGAGCATAATATCTGGTGGTTGTTATGACGATCTGGGAAGCTTCTCCCACTCTAACCCACATGGGTTTAAAGGAATACGGAGAAATTTAAGAGAGGGAGGGAAGTCAATAGAAGTCTCTTTCCTACCCAAGAATTAAATAATTAAACAAATCCAATGGTAAACTAAGTTGATGTGTTGCACTGCTCCCACTCCCTGAGAAGCATGTGCAGCCCATTTTTGGATGACTCTCAACAACCTGGAGGTTTCTTCCATTAGCCTGGCAAATGTATCTCCCCTTTCTAGCCAGTTGGCAGCCTGTTCTGTCTCCGTCTGTAACACATTTGAGCTGGAGTTACTCCATCCACCCGTACAGATAAATGGAAGCGGAAAAGAGAAGGTTCTCGCTCAATCATTTGAGAACCACTACATCCAGCTTTCTTAATAGAGAAACAGATGCCTGAGACGTAGGAGAGTGAGGGTTTTAAATGATTTGTTGCTTTGCAGTGATCTGATCTACTGGCATGATTGCTCAGCCTCTTCCTGTGGCTGCAAGCATTGAGGAGAAGATGGTTTGATTATTTTTTGTAGCTTTGAAATATTTTTTTTTAATTCCCAAAGTACTTATTATCTCTGCATTTTTTTAAACAGTTGTCCAAACCCCAGAAATTCCTGACAACCATCGGTTTCTGTCCCTAATTGCTTGATTCCTATTCTGATGCTTTCTTACTATAATTACAGTCTTTTGACATGAAATTTTGCAATTACTTATATTCCTTCTCATGGCAATAATAAGTATTGGTTGTGTATTCTGAATACAATTACAACTGATTTTTTTCAAATTATACGTGCTCACCTGTATTACTGAAATGTGAAACAAAAGATGTTTTCCTAGAGCTCATGCAACCTTTCAGACCAAAGGTTTTCTCTCACCCACACCCGTGAAATCTCATTAACAAGTAAAACTAGGACTGCCACAACTTGGTTCTCTCCATCAAGGGAGTTTTAGAAACTTTTATTTTCCAAGAAACCTTTCCACATCACCTCAAGGAAAATAAGACATCAGTCAACATCTGAAAATTCAGTCTGTTGAACTACATTAATTTTGTTGAAGGCTCATGTATTGATCAGGATTCACTGACTTGGGGAAGAAAATAAATTATGCAGACAGTTAGAACTAATACTAAAAACCTACTCAAAACATAGGAAATCATAAAGTTTCTTAGCTCCAGTTATTATGAAATAATTACACTTACTTGGGTTTGCTCTCTGTCTGACAGGTAAAATGAAAGACTGGTGACAACAAGAGAATCAGAAAGGAATTTGGCCCCCATCACTTATGTAAGATATCTGTTGGAGAAATGCCAGGTAATGCCTAGCAATCTCTGAATCAAATAAAAAGCTATGCCACCACAGAGAAACCTTAAGTGAAAGGTTAAGGGAAATTAATTTGCATATTGCTACAAAGAAAATGCTGCACATAAACACTAGCACAAAAAGCAGACTTTCTCTTTTTTTTATTTTTAAATAGAAGTTCTTCAATGCTATTAAAATGTAAGCATTTGAAAGTCAAATTTTAACCCAACCTTTCATTTGTTGATTTGTATTACAGTAGCTTAATCATTATCTTTATAATTTACATCTTCTTAGCAGTTCCTTTCCTTGTGATTTTATCCAAAAGAGGAAATTGATCTGATAAGACTATTCATATAATCACATTCAGCCTCAAATCTGGAAATCTGTTTCACAGTCACTGAAATCCAGAGAAGAATGATTTAAGCAAGCTACTCTGTGAATGAAATACTGGTTATTCATACTCCCCAGGGAGACAGAGAACTTCTGGTGTGGGACAGCCACCATCGACTGCCTTTAATGTCTGTGAGAAATGTGTTATGGAAAGACGTATTACAAACATCATGGCATTAAATTACTAGCATGAGCAGAAAGAAAAGTTCAAAGAGATCATATTTCCTTTCTTTCTCCTTCCTGCCATTCCCATTTTACTCCCACAAAAAAAATTATGCAAGGCATACGAGGTTGGTTCTAAATGTATGTAATATCGTATTCTAATTACTAAAATTATCTATTTTTAAACATTTCAGTAAAAATTACAAATTTTATTGGGAAAAATCAAATACCTTAGGAAAGATATATTTCCAATAAATTAAGTTTACACATGGTTTTTTGGTTGTTTCAATGAGAAATTTTTGTTAATGAGAGTATGATAGCATTTAAAGCAAGCAATAAATACAAGCAAGTTCAGTTAGAGCTGTTAAAAAAACCAGCTACCGTTATGGACATACAAAAGTAGCCACTCTTTCTTAGTCATTCATTTTGGTGGATCATTTTGGGGTTCTTTCCTCTCCAAGACGTTGCAGTGGTGGTATTTACAAATATCTATATAACAAAGAGCACCTTTAGAACATAGTTTCAGTTTCCAAAATAATTATATACCATAAACAAATATATATGGTTCTCTGAAACAGTCTGTTATGTGATCCCTCCAAGCATCTCAATTAATTTATACCCTGTGTTGGTTCATTTTGTGTATCTACACAAATCCTTTTATAATTAGAAAAAGAATATTCTGGTGAGAAGAAATGAGCTATTAGTAGGGGAGCACACGGAAATGGTTTCTAAAAGGAAGACTATTGTTTGAGTCAGGAGAATGCTTACCTGTTACTGCTCTAGAATTCTGCTCCTAAGTTTCATCACTTTCCCTGCTTCCACCAGCAGAAATGTAAATCAGAAAATGTAATGGACAGAACTAAATACTTGTTGGGTTCTAGTTAAATCTTTTGTTACTCTGAATAAGCATTTTTATTAGCATTTATTACATATTAGCTCTTTTTTTCTCCCTTTTTTTACACGTATATTTGACTCTGATTTTCTTGAATTTATGACTGTTAGCCTGGAGAGAACTGCAAGATCTTTACATGTTTTGAGGTTACTGACATTGTATGCTCCATTCATCTTAATATGTTCCCTTTTCAGTATGCTTTCCTTGAAAGCCTGCCTCAGAGTTTGTGCAAAATAAGCATTTGCCTGGAAATACAGATGTAACTTGTCTGTACTACTCAGTAACTTCATTTCCACTCACATTTTTAAAATGAAGCAGAAATCTGTCACTGCATTTCACAGGGAGTCAAAAGAACTTGTGCGTATGAGGCTTGCTATAAAACTATGAACTCCCTCCAGACACTGAGATTTCTCTTGTTCCTGATAAGTTTAGGTGGATATTAACTTCTGAGCTGCTCCTCCATTTGAAAATTGGTATGTCTGTGTATTTACAGAAATGCACAGCTTTGATTAGCCAGTGGCTAAGCTTAATGATCACAGTATGGATCCAGAGTTCTCATTTCATTCAGTCCTAGGGTACTTATCTTTGATTTGAAACATTAAAATCGCTTTTGATAGGGACATAAACATGAAATTTGGCAGGTAGTTCCTCTTAGTCTCAATTTGAAAATGGACTGAACAGCTAGCACTCTCTCAAATTGCCACTCTATGTATTAAAAAGTCTCCCTGAGATCAGATGATCTAATTAATTCAGGTAAAACTAACTCACATCCAGATAACATTACAGCAGCATCAGATCTGGGAATCTGAGTTTAAGTTATTTAAGTTTTATTTCCATTCTCTTCTTACTTGAACAATGAAGATAATAGCTCTATTTTACCACTCCTGTGCAATAAAGCATTTTAACACTGCTCTTGAACAGGTCTCAATTTGCAGTTGCAGTATGAGGGCATCAGGAGCTCTTGTGAGAAAATAACTGCTTAACTGTCTTCTGTGATTAGGAGTCATGGGGCAAAAAGACGATTTTCATCCTCTTTTGCCTAGCCTTGAGGACATTGCAATTACTTACGGAACAATAACATTGCCCCAGGCTCTTCCGGCAAGCCTGGTGATACCGTAATGGACAGCAGCAAACAAATAGTAACAAATAAGCAAACAAAGAGCTGTGTGAGACAGCCTCTATTAAAAGGATAAAAGAAGGGTTGGAAAGCAACAGGCATTAGAGGGACTGCAACAGTTGTTTACCAAAGGAAAACCGTGTTGTTTTCTTGTGACTCCTTTTATGGGAAATAAGACGCTAAGAAAAGTAAACTGAACTTGGCAGTGCTCAGCACAGGACTTGTCTATAAACTCTGTGCCTTAAGTATAGTTCTCCCTTAGCTTTGGGAAAACTGGTATCGTTATTTATGAATAATAATAAATTAAGCAAAACCAGATTTTTTTTTCCTACAGATTTTTCTTTCTTGAACTGTGCAGGAGAGTGTGCTGATATATGGAGAGAAATATACAAGGCTGGGCACTATTGTATTACACTCATTAGACAGTACATGTTTTACTTGTTGGCATGCTGTGAAGCAACAAAAGAAATTACATATTATGGGTTGGAATAATGGTGTCTCTGAAATAGTACTAGGCTAACTAGTAAGACAAGATGCCTCAGTGCCACTGCCTCAATTTTCAGTTTACTTTGTTCAGTACGCCTTTCCTCTGGAATATTAAATGCATCAAGTCTTTTGTCTCGTTCTGCTCTTGGATTCCTCTTATGCCAATAATAATCTGGAAACGTATTACAAGAGTTAAATCAGTTCCCATGTCACCTATGTTCCCAATTGCCTAGGCATTTTTTTACATGCCACCCATCTGAGTTTGGTTGATTCTTGAGCTTCTGCCATGTTGTATAGATAGCACAGGTGGTCTAATAGTATGACCTGAAAATGAAAGCTTGAAGAGAGAGCACTGTTCATTCAGCTATTAGCTGAGGACAGGATTTATTCACCTTGTTTCTCTTGTATATATTAATCTCATTAGAGTTGCAGCCTGGAACTCCTGCTGTGGAAAAATTGTATTTAGAAAAATTTCCTTCTGAATTATTAATTATTAGCTAAACTGTCTTATGTCCTCTCCTTTTTCATATTTTTAACAGAACTTTTTGATCTGTTGAAGCACAAAATAGAATGAGTTGCTAGCATTGCGATGCTTTACCAAACTCTTAAACAACAATTTTAGTTCTGGTCTCTCCTTCTGGTATGCCTTATTAAATTAGCATTTCAGAGCATGTCATAATGTAACATTTCTGAAATTTCACATCTTTCTCAATATAGGTAATTTTTCTTTGTTTTCAGCTTATGACTGGAAAATACAAGACAATGCACTTTAGATCTTCTTGACTGCAGCTTTTCTATTTGCTTTTCAAAACTTGTGTGTTGTTTGTTTGTTTGCAGTTGGTTCTTTGTTTGGTTGGGATTTTTTAACTGCAACGTACTAAACAATTTTATTGCTGTTCCATGCTGCATTTTGTTAGTTAATGTGTTGACAGTGGGGAGCTTCTGCATGACTCTCTCTACTGTGAATCCTTATTCACATAAATGGCATTTCTTGACAGCAAATCAAAACAATCTCTAATTTGTTGGTTTTTTTCCTTTGATCTGATGCCAACCAAATGCACAGGGCCTAGTCACTCCTAATGTATTTTTCATATCCCAGAAAAAGTGTTTGTCTGCTGACATTTACCACCCATGCTCTGCTCTCACAAAGCAAGCTTTCTAGATGTCCTTGTACAGACTTATTACACAGCTAAAATTTCTTTTGTTCTCTTCATATGTCCTAGAAATTCAGAGGGTCTCTAATACCACATTACTCGAAGAGAACATCTAAGATTTTATTTCTCTGATGAACGAGCCTGAACCAGAATCTGCTTTTTTCGAACAACAGAAGATGACTGTTATCTCGAATACATTTAATGGCAACTTTGAGTCCTGCAAAGCTGAACAAAAAATTAAATTCTACCTACCTTGAAAACAAATTTATGATTTCCTGGTTGTAGTTAACTTGCTGGGAAATTTGTGACAATGTCAGTAGGGCCAGGATTTATTTTTAATGGCAGATCTCAGTATTTTAACCTTCAGTATTCCCTTTTCTATCTTTTGTACTTAGCACATCATATTTTCAAGATGCTTCAAAGACTCACAAAAGTTTAGCCAAAAAATAGAGACATGCTAGAAAATCTTAAGTTGCAAACAACAGCAGTAACATGTCTGCAAAACTGAGTTTCTGCTCTGAATCTGTTTGCTGCAACTTTTAACTGCTTTAAACTCATCACTGTTACAATAACCTTATTAGCCTTTTACAAAGAGAGGGATAGGACAAAGAAAAAGGATTTCCATTATGCAATACAATCAAGAACACCTGTGCTGGAATTCATTAACTCCATTGAGCAGGCAGCTGCATATTTTCAACATCCTGATGAGGCAGGGGGAAAAAAGGAGAGCAGTTGACTGACTGTACGAATTGGAAAACACAACAAAATATAAAGTGCCTCGTTTTCTTATTTAGGCATTTGATTATGCTGTTCTCCTTTTAAAATTGCTGATTTCCTTGTATTTCTGTTTATATAATATATATTGTATCTTCATTAAAAATACAAAATAATATTGGAATGATATACTCTAAAAAATACAGCTTACACTATTACAGCAAAGTTAAATAACTGAAGTGTTGTTGAACACCTTTATTCTGTAAGTTTATCATTTAGGAGAGATCATTCTAGTTAGAAATCATATTTGACACTTGATTATTTTTAAAAATGTATCCCATTTTATTTGGTTTTTCATCCTGCTTCTATCCTTTTTTTTTCTATCCCAAATTTCTCGTGCTTTATTCCTGACAGGTAAGTTTATAGTACTGTGAAATTTTACTTGGACCTCTCTGACTGCTTGCAGCTGTGGAAGTCTCATTTCCTAATTCACACACCTGTTTGTAATTAAAGGTCATGAGGTGGATCTTGACCTCGCTGTTGTCTTCTGGCCTGTGCTAACAGGGACTAGAAAAATTATTTCCAAGATCTTATGGGATTCTTCAAATGGTAATTCTGAAAACACCGGATAGTAGATGTCTCCCACAGGTAAATTCTCTAATGTTGGGGGAATACTGTAGGTAATCATGCTTCCTCAAGTTATGCTCAATTCTACTCACGTTGCCTAAGGGATAGGCATGGGTGAGCAATATGGATTGGAACAATGGCCTCTGAAAGCTGGGGCACCACAAAGTTCCCATGAACATATTTCTTCGGGTTTAGCAAGGGAAAACACGTGCATGTTATTGTGACCTAAGCTTCAGTGTGATTTTCCACTAGCATCTTTATAAATGAAAGGTATGAGCAAGTTTCCTTGAAGCATTGGGTTTTGTCTCTTACCCAGGTACTGTGTTACAGGACATATGCAGGGAGTGCTGGTGGTATTTGGTCTGCACGTCTGTCTGCCTGTATGAGCATCATGTTTTATTTTATGATTTGGGGTCTCTTGTTCATAGCTTTTGGAGTTCTAATCATAGAAACATATATAATTTTACATACATTCTATATTATATAATATATATTTACATAAGTTCATCTATACAGAGTACTCTTTATGTTCCACAAGAACTGGAAAGTAAGTACATATAAATATTCAGAATTCCAGATACCTTATTCACATCTCTCACATGTCAGAGTGTGCCAGAAATAACTCTATTGAGCTCTACCAATTGGAGCTGAATTTGTATAACTGAGAAAAAAAGTTGGAATTGACCTCTTCTCTGTAGTCTCCCTGATAAGATCATGTTTATTAATATAATATGCTGTTGAAAAAGAGTTGTAAAAAAAAAAAAAGAAATAACTTGAACACTAGAAAGGCTGAAAATTAGTCTCAAGCATTGAAATACAACTGACAAATGTATTTTCATAAGACTAGTCCAAATATAATTCCTCCTCTCACAATCTCATAGCGTTATTTTGCTATTCATTATCTCCTTTGTTTATTACTATTTAATTGAATAGTATTTTTCTGTCCTTTTAAGGACTCCTATTTCTCCTATATTAATTTCAAAGATAATCATGTTATTAGTGTGGCTTTATTAGCAGGTTTGAGGTCAAATACATTAAAGAGGCTCTTTCCCTGGAAATCATTTACTATGCAAGTTCTCATACTAATGCAGCATTGAACAACAGAAATAACACAGCAGCAAACTTGAAAGAGGAACACAGCAGCATCCATGAAGTATTTGTTACATGACTATGGCTAAAGTAACTGATAAAGTTTCACATCTCAAGCAATATGGTATGAACTCCAGTGTTGATCACTTACTTTTGCTCCAGTTTTCAGTTGTTAGCCCTCTTGGTGATGATATATAATCCAAGTCCACCCTTCCTGAAGGAAAGAGACACACTCCTTTGCTACCAAATAAGCAGCACACATACAGGGATCCTCAAGCTGTTAGATTCAACCCTAGAACTTTTTTATTTTGGATGAATTTTCTACTCTTATATAAAAACTCTAATCAATAGGATATAGCTACAGACATGCAGATTCTGACCCTCCTGTTTTCTTGCTTGCCTGAGGATCTTGTCTGTGTATGTATGGCTGTCATCAGAAATACAAGAAACTGTGCCGATCCACAATTTGGATGTGATTTTTTTTTTTTGAAGTCTATCTTGTTTTGCTTATTCCTAGATTTCAATTATATAATAATTGTTTATTAATAATTTATAAGAAATTTACATTTGTAACGGTTTGCCAAAAAACTCTGAGTTTTTGCTCGGGTATGTGACAGTGGAAGCTTTGATCCACAATTTACGCCTTGTTAATAGCCCAACTGTCTGACCTTGTTTTCCATAACTTGTCAAAATGTTTACAAAAATAGGTTGGCACGTTATATTTGATTTCCAAAGTTATTTTTTAAAATTTAAGATTAAACAGGCTATGCTGCTATGGCATAAGAGAGACAGTTTTCCTTATCAGTTAATATCTGATGAAAAACAAATAAAGGACAGAAACAAATTAAGCCGTTAGATTGTCCATAGAAATCTGCATTGGGACCTCTGCTCTTCAACTTCAAAATAGTCAAACCCAGAGGTGACCATGAAGTGAAGCAAGAAGATTTCAAAGCACTTAATGAATCAGTGAGAAAATGGCAGATAAAATCAAGTGTGAATTGACTGCATGTGGAGAAAATATCTCTAATGAAATGTATATGGTTATGGCTCTGAATAATGTATTGATGCACAGGAAAGTGCTTTGGAACTCGTGGATAGTTCTCTGCAAATGTCAATCAATATGCATTTGTAGTCAAAAGAGATGGATGTCGAGACTTACTAGGCAAAAAAGTTGACAAAAAAAAAGTCACTCCTTAAATCCTTTATATACTGCTAGTTATAAACCCTTTGAAAGTTTAGTAGCTCTTAAAGTTCATTTTAAAAGAACTAATTTGAACTAGGAAAAATACAGGAAAAAAAGTAACAAGGATAGCCAAAGGAGAAAATTATACTGATTTAGGGAAAACCACATGTATTAGGATTCTTCACTCTGGAAAAGGCATGAAGAGAGATATGAATGATACAGAGAAGGTGAAGATAGAATAGCTAATCAGTTTCCCTTAAGACTAAAATTGGCAGGCACCCGATTAAATTACTAGGTATTTAATTTAAAATAAGCGAAAGAGAAGGGTTTTTTGTCCCCCATCACTGAGCTACACCATAGAATAGTGTTATAATGTGTAAAAATTAAAAGTTTAAAAAAACCCACACAACTAGCCAAACTCAGGAAGCACAGATCCAGCAACTACTCCTTTGTTGTTTTCCAGGTTGCATTCTTCCATAGTCACATCCTCAGAAGTGTTCAGCCTAGTTTTTGCCCAAAGGAGATTATAGTCTCCTCTGAAATGTTCATTCTGTGTCACAAATCTGTCAAAGACTGTATTCACTGCTTTGAGAAATCGATTTCATGCATAAATTTTAAAAAGTTTCTCTTGCAGAAAACAAACACACAAAAGCAGTCTCTTCAGGCTAAGTTTAAATCTTACTTTTAATGGGTCCTAAAGCCCTTAAGAAAGACTCATCTGCTGTTCCTTCACTCCAGAATGTCGTGAATGTTAATTGGCTTCTCGGTGGATGTCAGCCTGGTACCACTGAAGTGTCATATGTAGTTTTCATTCATTTTATACCAAATTATGCATACAAACACTTGCCTTGCCTCAAAGAGACTAAGGTTGCAATGTTGATGATTTAAAAGTTGCCAGAATGAGTGCTCATCGCATTCACTGGTCCCACACATCATAATGAAGCCTTGATTACACAGTTGAGTTTTTGCATAGAACTCTGCTGCAAGGACTGTGATATGATATCAAATTCTTTAGGCTTGAAAAACATAAGACAATTAAAAAACCCCAGTGTATTGACAACAGATGTCATCATGTGGTGTTTTCAGGATAAGTCACTAACACTGCCATCTTCAAATTCCTGCTCTTCCCAGCCAAACACTCGGGACTTAAACTAAATGCTGCCCTGGTGCCCATTCTTATTGTCAGTACTGTCTCAGGGAAATTTAATATGGAATTATAATTGCTGAGAAATCATTTCAGCTCCTAAACACTAAGAAGCAGCTGTTGAAGCCTGGCTTTCAAAATAAACACATTGGAGTAAACTGTCATGAAATAGCACAAGACACATCCCTGACACAGAGATGACTCCAAGCTAAATTTCATCTGCCACATGAAATACTGATTTGGTCAGAATTACATTTTGAATTTTAAGACTGGAAAAACTGCTGATTTTCCAACACAAATATACATTCATCATAGAAAATTTTGTCCCTAGCATGTAAAACTTGGCAGTGTTCCATGACGAAAAATTTTGGACGACTGTATGAATTTTATGTAATAATATATGCAAATGTATACAGCCAGTAATGACTAAAAAAACAGGAAGGTAAACAGTTTACTCATTGACTTGACAGATTCCAACATACAGCAGTCATACAACAGCATAATATTTTGAAATACAGGTACTGTTCTTTATATGGAAGCTACTAGGAAATCAATGTGACAAAAATAATGAAGAGACATTGGTTTGTTTTGGGTTATCATGTTAATTTTTACAGAACACTGATTATTATAAAATCATATTTTATGTCATATGAACACAAATATTCTTATGGTGGTTATGTTACATTGATTATTTATTTGAGCAGTAGAGGAAGTATATTTTTTAAATGGTAAATAGAGATGCTAATTCCAGGTCCTTCCTGTTGTTCCTCAAGAAGCTCTTAAACAACACATATATTTTAAATAGTTGTTATGAAAAGGAATACAACTGAATTGAATTGGCTAAAATATTTGCCTGTGATATTTTGCAATGCTCTGCAGGCAAACCTTTGCCTGCACTGCCATATGAATAAGTAAAATAAGATGAAATGTTTGCTTGTGCTTATATGCCAACCTACAAGAAATCCCAAGGAATTACTTTTCCTTGAGAAAGCGACATACACCATATATAGTAAGAAATTATTCAGTTTCTTGGAAAATGCCCTCAAATGGAGGAATGGATGGTTTATAAACATAAATTATTTTTTTTTCCTATACAGATCTTGTAACTTCATTTTATTGCAAATGCTAGCAAGGTTCTCCCTGTTGACACCACAAGCTCTGTGAAAGTTGTTTACAACATCATGACAAAAGTTAAAATGATGAAGGACAAAATAGTTATATAGCTGCCAATACCTGGAGGATAAGCAAGAATAAGAACAGCTCTGACTGAATATGTTTTTAATTTATTTTTATTTTTGCTGGATTTAATTGCCTTTTTTTTCCTGGCAAACATTGCATTCATTTTGCAGAAGCAAATGCTCTCCAACTGCCTTTAGACATTGCTGATGAAGAACAGTGGCCAGTGTTCTGGGTCTGTACTGACTCGGGAGTGGTGGCAAATGCCCGGCAGGGGTGGCTGCAGCAATTAGGGCAGAGAAACTGGCAGTGCAGAGGCAAAGCCTTCTGAGCTGCTGAATAGGCCGCCCAGAAAGAAAATATGATTGTAAGTTATGGAGTAATTCAACAGACGTTTTAGAGGGATGGCCTGTAGACTATAGGAGTGATATCTGTGGGTATAAATTAAAGACAGGAAAGGTGGTGGTGATTAACTGAGATCTTTTGGAAAGTGTGAGACCAGGGCATGACGGTATAAAGTAAGGGCTGGATATTGTCCTGATTTTGGAAGCGAGAGAGTTAATTTTCTTCTTCGTAGCTGGTGTAGTACTGAGTTTTGGATTTATGGACAAGGATAATTATGAGAACACAGTTATGTTTTAGCTGTTACTAAGTAGTATTTACACCAAGGCAAAGAGTTTTCAGCTTCTCATGCTGCCCTGATAGCAAGTAGGCTGGGATTATACAAGAAGCTGGAAGGCCACACAGCCAAAGGGTTATTTTATACTGTACTACATCATGCTCAGTATCTAAACTAGGCGGCTGATGCTCAGCAATAGGCTGAGAATCACTTAATTGATGGTGAGCACTCGGTTTTCATTTGCATCACCTTTTTTTCTTGAGTTTTGACTTTCTCTTTGTTATTTTCTTTTTCATTACTATGTTATTATTATTGCTACTATTATTACTATTATGGTTATATTAAACTCTTTTAATCTCAACCCACAAGTTTTCTTTTTAACCTTTCTTCTTCCCACCGCCGTCTCACTGTGTAGGAGTGAGTAAACAGCTGTGTAGTGCTTAGTTGCCAGCTGGGGTTAAATTGTGACAGTGTTAGACTGTGTTAGCTGCACTCCAATATTTGTCTTACACTCTTGTTAGAAATGTCATCCATCTCCAAACACCTTTAGAGACAATACACTCACTTCCCTGAATCTTTCAGATGAGGCACAAAAAATCCTATCCCACGATTATTTTTCCTAAGTAATCCTGTTTGAGGGGTCCTCCATTTCTTTATAGGGGGATATGTAGGCTGCATTGCAAATCTTTCCTACTACGCACATTTTCATTTGAAAAAGCTTTATTTTTCAGATTTTACTACATCATTAAATGTCTGTAAACAAAAATACTAAGATCTGAAGAGGTTATTTGTTTGAACTAAGGAGTTCTTATGTTAGCAGTGCGATGAAGAGAGACAAAGTGCCATCTAGTGAAAGCAATAATTTAACATAAAGAAAAGGTTAAAATCTCACTGAAGATTAGTTTGACAGTGTCAATTCCCAGATGCGGGTGAATATAGCCAGTGTTTTATTAACAAAATATCACAATTTATGCAGCAAGGCAATTACTGCAATTATTCAAATCTATGAGTACTCTGTGAATCTTTGCAGGTTTTTTAAGAAAAAACCCAAACATATTAAATCTCTTTTATGTGTACAAAGTAAAGCATGGCTAAGTTGTGCCAGAAGTGCTGTGGTTATTCTGTAAGAGATTTTCCTTCTGAGACACCAACAGTCCAGTAAGATGCAGAACCTGTGTGGCTCCAGTGCAATGTAAGCACTACCCAGGACTGAACTGCTGAGGTCAATAAACAATCCCCATGATTTTCAGAAAAACAAGGGAAATTACACTGGGAACTTCTACCTCTTTCTATCTTACCCAGTTTTGAGTTCATCTGGTTTGAACAGATTCTTCAAATCAAATTGCACAATACAATTTCTCTGAAATCATTAATGTTCTGAATCATTGCATTTATGGTGTTTTCCCATGGTAAATAAAACAAATTGTTTTTAAGAAATAGAGCAGAATATCCACTGAGTCACTATGAAGAAATTTGAGCTAATTAAAATATCAGATTACCTTTTGATTTTCAAACACCAAAGAATGACAAAAATTTGCCTCAGATTACTGAGATAGAATACACAAAGTATATTTAATCTAAGGATTTACATACTTGCTTTTGTGGAAATATTATTTTCAGGGAAAACAGAGGGAAATGGAAGCAAAATGTTAAGCTTATGTCCTTGTTCTGTAATTCATCTTAAATTCCTTTTTGTTTTAAAATATTTAACTACTTTGTATCACCATGTCTCCTGATTGTAGTGCCTCCCTCTAGTCCTGCAACTATTAAAAAAAAAAACCAAAACACTTCAGCGTCACAGTATGAGCATTGTGACTACCACTTCAGTGGATAAGTGAAACAGGCTGGGGAAACACAATCATGGTTTTGTTATTGTATCCTATTCAATGCTAAGAACATTGCTAACAGTCCAAACTGCTTGTTTGTGTCAACCAGAACAGTTGATACACCTATGTTTGTAAATATGCATATCAAATTACCAGCAGCAGAGTTAATGTGGCAAAAATTGCCTGCACACAAACTCCTTTGCAAATCTTCTGAGATTTCAGAACTGAGCCTGACCCCCAGAGTTAATGCTACTGGTATTTCTCATCTCTGACAATATATTTGATAAGTGTATCCTGAGAGAAAGAATTTGAAAAAAGCTTCTTTTCCCCTGTTCATGTGAAAGGTTAAAGATTTTGAAGTTACTGTAGTTATAGAACACTGGTACCTTTTGTTTAATTTCCCTGGACCTTTATTCTGCATGAAACACATTGCTGTATTATTTGGATTATCACGTCTTTCTTTTAAGAAGCCTGTTATTTACTAGTGTTAATTCCCATTCTCATGATAAACTTTCTTTACCTAATCAAAAGTTACTTTACTGCTGATTTGGTCTCCCTTAACTTGTAAGCTCCCTGCTCAAGCTGAAAGGGTTTATAAACACTGTGTAAATCTTTAGCATAACCAACTACTATGCTTTTACTTTCTTGGCAAAAAGAAAAACATACCTTTTTATAAATTTATTTAGGATTCGTAGCACTGGGGCTTAGAAGGAGTTGAAAAGCAGAGTAGGTACTGTAAGCAAATAGTTGCTAAATCCACATGAGGAAGGATTTGGAATGGTTCTGCAAATGGGAATAGGTGATAGTAAAATTAAAGACAGACCACTACAAAAAAAAGCATTGTGCAGAACACAGTGAGGTGAAACAATCCCATTTCCACTGTTCCTAGGATGTATCCTGTTAATGCATGTCAGGACATTTATGCCCCCTAGCATGTTGGAGCAATGATACAGGAACAGTGCCAAACTTGTTAGTTCATTTATTAATTTATTCTACCTGCTATCCAAGCACAAAAAGAAACAGAACCTGACACTTTGGGGTTAGCTGATTTATTTAAATTCCCCCCTACTTAGATCTTTGTTTTATTTTATTTTTAGTACCGTCTTAGCATTACTTTTGAATAAGAAGTTCCAAGTATGCTTAATCATTGAAAAGTTCCTGACAGTTTCTATAAAAGCAGTGACAATTTCTTTTCTTGTAGCTTATGTTGCAGAAAGAGTAGACTTAGAAGTAATAAATATTGACGCTCATGGAGAAGACTGAGGATTAATTTCTTTGAATGATTTCTACATATGCTATGGAGTTTCAATACATAACACTAATCTCTCAGTGTTTGATACAATACAGCTGGTAGTAAATCTTCTTACTTCTGTAGCATATATTGCTAATTAAATAGTTCTGTCCTGCCCAAATTTCCTTTTAGGTGTTTGTCTACGGTTCCTAATTTTCTGCTTACATATTGAATCGGTGATTTATCCTGTATTTCCCCTTTCTGACGTAAAAAGTAAGCTGAGCCAGAAAAAAAGCAATAGCACAGTCTGCTACTGAGAAGCAGTGGGGAAAGAAGGGCATTACACCAAGGGAGCCATCAATATCCAAACTCAGACCTGAGCTCTACTACAGCACATCACATAACTTTACATCAGGAAAGATGTAAAAGAGTCCTGTGTACTAAATATACTGTCTCTGTTTGCCTGCTGGGATCAGGATCTAATATCAAGCTATTGAGAGTAAGAATACTCATATCTTTCATACAGAAGTTTAAAATCCTAAGCTATTAAAATGGTATAACACCTAGAAGCTAGTGTGGTAAATTTACTGTTCTTGAGCAATCTTCAGACATGTGACTGTATTTTAGGATGTCAGTAAAGTTGGCTGGATTTAAAACCTTGTCAGATGTAAATTGAGGAAACTTTAACCATGGTACATAATTTCACCGCAAAGTTTAAAAAAAAACCCCAACAAAAACCAACACACCACAAAAAATAAATAGGTAAAAATGTAAAATGATACACTGAAAGGGGGTTCGTAATTCTTTTACAAAAGTATATGTGCACAATCTATATTCAGTAAGAGAAGTGCCCATATATTTCCTACATACATTTTCTTGGTAATAGAAAAGCCAATGCATTCTTAATATTTATACAGTTGATTTGAAAATTTATGTCTTCTGGAAGAAGGAAAGTAGTCAAAATATTAGGTGATGATTTTAAAAGACAAGTCATTGTGTACTTTCTTCACTAATGTTTTAGAAAATAGTTCCTATGGGTTTGTTACAGAGTGCTTTCTCAAAATTACTGAAAAAAGAAATCTATTAATGAAAACAATTGCAATTTAAAATAAAAATCTTTACCTCTTCTGCTGGGAAATCACTTGGTAAGTTATGTCAGGTCACATCAGCAGCACTGGACTGCCCATGTAACACAATGTGACTGATGCAGGCTGACAAGACATGTAACCCAGTGACATGTTAATTGGGTGGGGAGTGGGGTGGGGGGACAAAAGAAGAAAATTACCTTCTCTCAGAAGACAGGATGTGAATGTACATTGGCAGAATCACAACTGGCCGCAGTGGCTGTCTTCCTGTAGCTTCAGTAGGGAGCTATCCTTTCATGTATGGAGTTAGACCTTTGATTGTAGCCTGGAGTTGTACAGAGAAGGTACTGAAATAAGTCTCACTGAAGAGAGCCCCGCACAAATCTTATCATGCCCTGCTTCAAAACCCATTTGAAAGTGCTTCAATGAGACACCAGTCAGTGCTTAGACCTTGCAGAGGTTCTCTCCACAGATGAAACTTACATATTGTACAATCATGGTTTTACATTTTTCAGTATCTCAGTTAAAAACACATTTTTTAACCAACAAATATGCTTTAAAATTAGCACTCGGAGAAGCATAAATTAGCACATGAATTACTTTACTCAAGCTCAGAGAAAAGCTCTTAACCTTCAAAGCCATTTCATCATTTGCAGAAAGCTAGTTTCACACCATTGCTTATGGTCTAGTGAGTATCAGTGACTCAGAAACACAGGGCTGTTGAATACGAAGCCTACATGAAACAAGCAACTGTAATTTCATTTTCTTGGCAAATGAGCATTAAGCCTACTTAGTACAATTTCAGTAATTCAAGATGAAGTGGAGACAAGGGGAGACACAGCTAATGAGGAGTGTTGGTCCATCAGGATAACGATTCTCCTGTCAGTTATTCTGGGCATGACTCCTTAAGTTTCTAAGAATAACTCCACATGGTATTTAATATGCCATCACAGTGCATGAAAGAGCAGTCATGCTACTTAGACACCAAGTTAAAAAAAAACCTAAATTTGAGTTTTATGTAACCCAAAACAATGCATGGAATATCTTTATCAGAGCTGCACCTGCTCAGTTTATATGACAGTCAAAGCTTTTAACAAAAATTGGCTTTTAGGGAAAAAAATGTTCCTTTACTGCAGAATATTGAGCTGCATTACACAACTTAGCAAAGCTCTTTAGCCTTCTGACTCCTGAGAGACAGATTTGTTTTTCTGTTGCCCATAGCCCTACAACATCTGAATTTGTCATAATAATTACTGAAAACATTGTCTAACACCTATAGAGTAGTATTTATAATTGTCTCTATTTACATGAAGTAAAGAAAACAAAGTCATAGTAATAAAACTATGGCATGACTGGGACCTCAAGCATAGAACAGGCAAAAAAACCCCATGGCTTTTAACATTTTAGGGGGAAATTATCTTCAGCAGGGAACTCAGTAATAAAATTAAGTTAGCACTGCCTTCTTCCAATTGCCTGCTTTAACTACTAAAAGCTTTCTCTATCAGATACATTTTGATGTGGGCATCCTATACAGTTTCAGTATCTAGTTAAACATTGTAAGGATGTCTTAAACCACCACAGCAGACACAGATTAAATTTCCCTTGGCATTAGTTATAAAGTGTTAAGGATTCTTAGATAGCTCTGATAATATTTGACAAGTTGATGGTTTAGATTCTAATGTTTTCCCCTTATCCCTAGCTAATTAGAAACATGCCTAGAAAACATAATTCATAGTAGCTTGGAATTCACAGGAGTAGCGAAATTACTTCCAACAAAAATGTCTCAGAGTCTTGACCTGAGATATCCCGCAGATTTATAAGGAAGATTGTAGCTACCAAAAGGATTATGAACTCTTACATGATAATCCATACTTGAAATCTATTTGATTACAGCCCAAGAAATAATTTGTAATGCATCAATTCAGTGATGCTTTTCTGATTTGCCTGTTGTTTTGGAACGGATCTTTAGAGGTTTGCGTGCTTGCTGTTTCTTCCAGTAGATGTCGGGATATGTGTCGAAGGTATTTTACTTCATTATGAATATGTGATGAGTGACTTCAAACTAGTTTTCTTCCACCATCCTGTTCCACTGCTTGGAAGTGTCTTTTTCAACAGTTTTTCTATCAGCAAAATAATTTGCTAGAATTTATTACACAACCAAGTATTATGACAGGCAGGGAAATATCAAGGTACATGTAAAGAACACTAATATAAGTGAAAAGAATGTTAAAGCAATAAAAATAAGTAGTATGATTGAATACATGTCAAATGTCTGAAATACTGCAGGTCTTTTTCTAGACAATGGGGAGACGTAATTTTTTAAAATAGAAAAGTGATTCTCTATTTTGTCTTCTAACTGTTATGACAAATCTGGTTTTTAAACTTGTATTACCATCAATTCACAGAAGTACAGTTTGTCAAATGTTAAAAATATTTGCTTTAATTTACACTGTGAATTTGAGTTTTTACTTTCTTTTATTTGGATATTATCAAGCATGGCAACATGAAAAAAAAGGATTCATGACACCCCAAATGCATCTGTCCCTCTCTTTTGTTGCACATTTTGAATGACTGAATCCAAATTTTATAAATGCTGCTTAAACTATATTTGCCCATGGCACGCATAGTCATTGCTTTAACAGGAAAAATACATGGCCTTTCTACAAAGCAAAGGATCCTAGAAGCTCCAGCATTAGCAGGCATCATTAGGACACTGCTGGGTACAGCTGAATAAGCTTTGCCTCTGTTATGTCATCTATATTCAAGCCATTAAAAATAACATTGTAAGCTGTTATGTAGTTGTCATATCAGAAGGAAGTCTTATTCTGATTTAATTAAATTTTTCTGGCAACCGATAAAGATAGGGAGTGGAAATAATTAAGCCCATATAGGTTATCCCTTTCATTATTCAAGGAGAAAATCTCTAAAGTTTTATCCTTCACTGGGCTCTTTTAGGAAACTGTTTTCTCAAGTCCTTGCCATTTATTAATGTGTTGATTCATTTTAGCAGGACTGATATCTCTAGTGGGTCATAACTCATTTCTGTTGAATCCCCAACATGCAGAAGCTGTTTCAGAGAATTCTCACCAAATAGTTACAGATAAACTATCATCTGAAATCAGTGTGATGTACTTAAAGTGGAAGACAGCTGCAATGCACAAATTTTGATTAAATGGCTTGGCCGCTGTCCAGACAGATATACCTCCGGGAGGTTTTCACCCAGAACTGCTAGGAATAGGCTGCTCAAGAGTACTCAAGGCCAGATCAAAGAACTTGGAAACCTAGTACCCTCTTTTAAGGCAGAGGTAGCAAAAATGGAGAACAGAAAACTCTGTTAAGCTTTTCTACACTGCATAGAGTGTTCAACACCTTCACATGGCATTCAGAGCAGCACAAGGAGATACAAGATGCCTTCAATCAGTCCCGTACATATTAGCTTCCTACTGCCAGCTCACTGGGAAATGCTGAGTCCTGAATCCTAGCTTTATTCAGCTATAGGAAAAAATTGGATTGCCCCCTCTTGGGGTAATTCCCAAGATTCACTTCCTCTACCCATTGGAACAAGAAAGAATATTCAGTCCCCAAACACACATGAAGGTAGAGGGTCAGATATTTCCTCTTTATTAAAAGTTTGTTGTTAGACCACAACAATGAAATTGGAAAACAGGTTGGTTTGTTGGGGTTTTTTTGTCTCTGCATACCGGAATTTACACTCAGTTTCTTCACTTCCACACCCAGTCATCTGAAAAAAGCCCAGTCTGTTCTTTGTTTGTTTATTTTTATGCAGGAAATAATGTTGCTACACTTTAGCAAACTTGTAGCAAAGCTACACCCAGAGGTGGAGGGTTGATCATAAAACCAAGGCAGTTTCACTCACAAGCTTACTGTCATACCTGCCTTCTCATGGGAATACAGAATGTGTATTTCAGATGATGCCTGGCCTCCAGCCAAGAGATTTCTCCAGGAGATTTTGCCATGATCTTATGTAATGGACTGGGTGACAGAGAACACCAACTCTCCAGTTCTGGTTACAGATTCTTTCAGAGGCTAATAGCATGCTGAATTTGGATACAGTTTACACCACTGTGGAGTTCACAGAGATTTTAATCTGCCATTGTACCCCACACGGGTGAGTCATTAGGAATTACCCATAGTCCTGTCTGCTGCACTGGATGTCCTAAGAACATGAACAATGTCATCAGTACACAAAAATGCTACAGATTTTTGTCTCCTTTGATCTGTTATTTCCACACCCAGTCAGTCCTCCTTGTTCCCTTGCACATCAATCCTAATGTTCCGGTTACTATTTCCTACAGTTTCAAGGATATGTAGAAGAAAGGAAGGTGGGGCCAGGAATGAAAGGCAAGAGACCCTTTTCACCTGCCCTATGACTGTTTGATAAAAAATGAAATTAAAAAAAACCCAGTAACAACAGTGACCAGGTCCACAGCCTAGCAGTTAGTGCACTTCACTTTCCTGAGTTTTGCTCCCAGGACTGCTGTAGTTTAAATTTAGGACAGAATAACGGACCAGTTGCTTGCACCTACTTGACACAATTTGTGCACAAAATGGATACGATTGATATTAATTTGTGGGTTTGGGAAAGCAGGTAATATCACGTGAGTTGTCATTGCAAAACACCTGTCCCAGCACCAAATCAAAAAGGTTCAGTAGTATATAAATTGACAAGGGCCTACATTAACTTATATGTCAGCTACACACTGTGCACAGTCAGATTGTGTTTCACTTTTGATTTTAGGACCCCTTCCAGATTACTGCTATAACAGCCAGGAAGAGATCTGACCTCCTGTGATATGCCTCACTGCTATATCATCCCAGAGCATCACTTCTATTTCATTTGTCTCCTCCCCTGGGCACAGAGTATTAACATATTTCTGCTAAATATATGAAAAGGAATATATTTTCAAATTATAACCTTCGTGTGGATGCAAATGAGCATTCCTCATTCCTCTGTCAAACAAGCTATTTCTCAGCTCAATGTTTCTTATTGTGCCAAGAAAATACTTGGCTACTTTATGGTACCAAAAACTGTGTGGCTTAGATTATCTGATTAACAAGGAAGTTCTTGCTGCCTCTCTGCCTACTAGCACAGTTTCTAAATTGAAAGCTTTAGCACAATACTCACCAACCCTGAGTCATTAACAGAACATAGTCTGTGAGATGTTATAGCACTGAAGCCAAAAGGTGAATGTGGAGTAATAATGACATTTTGTAGTTATGTACAGTTTTTCATTTTCAATGTTATCAAGATGTTTTATAAATTAATACATAAAAGTAGGCATTCTCAGCTAAAAAAGGGAGTGTAACTGAAGGAACAACATCACATTTTGGCAAAACAATTGCTCTTTTGAGAAGTTCAGACGTGTCTTTTAAATTACTCTGCTTTGAAGCAGGAGTTGCAGAGCAATACTTGTAATCGCTTTCTGCTTACAAATCATTCATTCTATAAAGATTATTTTATTAATATATGTATTCCCAAATATTTACAAGGTACTCTTTTACACTGCATTTTATCTGATGGAATGTTTGATGTGAGCAGTGCCAAAACAATATCTTGCAAAAATTAATCTTACTGTGCATTTGAATAATTATTAGGTAGTGTAGCTCTCATTTTGAATAAAGGATTTCAACCTCTAAAACCATAGAATTATGAATAAGGAATAACACCGTTTTTGACAGCTTATGATTTGTCTTTTAAATACCCTTGTTCCAAAATTTTGAGTGAACATCTTTATTTCTTGAAAGTGTGAATATTTAGGTTTTTAAGTTTATTTTTAAAATGTCTAATTGATTTATTTTCATTTGGAAGTATTTTTAAGGTATAATGGGTTGGAATAGAAATATCTGGCTGACTTTCTCTCCCACACTTTCTGCTACAAACAAAATTAATTTAGGTAATTACTGCCACTGTAACATGAGTGCAATAAATGAGCAAGACTTTTCATTTACCTCAGTTATTTTGCACACAGAGCACTGTTATGAAGCATGTTTAGAGTAATATTTTACACGTATGCATTTCCTCCACTTCTCCAAGAAACTAAGTCAGGGGTTTGATTATGTCTTTCCCTACATATCCTCTTAATAATATACTTTGGGCCCATATTCTCATGAAGTCACTGTCTGGGTTGGATTCAGCATCAAACTTTGCCTCCTGGACAGCCTGGCTAGCAGCCTACCTGAAGGCTAACCTTCTCTGACTCTGGAATCTTCCCCTATTTATTCCCCTGTGCCAGCAGTAGGGCAAAGAGATAATCTCCACTTGTACAACTGGCTGACCTGAAGTGTGTTCTCCTCCAAAGTGGTGAAACAAATTTACCTCAGGCACCGTGTACAGACTTAAAATTATCCATTAGAACTCTCAGCTATGCTAGTCCAGCATTTTAACTGCTAATCCAGGTTAACAGCTCTCCATTTTTTGAGAGAGGTAATAAAAAAGAAGATGGCATTTGAGAGGCATCACTGGAGAAAAACATTAGGCAGTGCATTGTTTAAATTAAGTTTTTTGTCATATACAAACTTGCTTTAATAAACTTTCAACTTGTCAAGATCACAGCTGAAAAACACTTTTAGGGTCCAGCACTTCAGTGCAACTAATATTCTTCTTGACATTTGAAGTATTATGTAAGGAGTTTCAGGTGTAAAGTGCATTGTAGACAAAAGACTTTCTTGCCTCACAGAGAAACTCATAAAATGGTTGAATTGTCAGGAAAGCGACAGCCAGTAAGGGACAAGAATGCAAATGGTTTTAGGGCTGTGGTAGCTCCAGAAGGACACAGGCATCAAGTGACAGTCTGGAAACATCTCTGGACTTACATTCTCCCCTCCAATAAGCTCTCATCCTTGATTGCACCCTACAGACCACCAGGCTAGCAGAGAGCACAAGGCTTGAGCCAAGTTAAAAACTAAGCCAAAGGAGGAGAATAAAAGCTTATTTATTCTAGACCTGATCTACCCAGGCTGCCAAGTTTGTGTTCGGTGGGGAGCTGGCAAAAGCAGTGGTGGCTGCCAGCAACTCCCTTAGCTGGCCATATCAATATCACAAGCTGCAGGATTTCTGAAAGTCGGTATTAATTACAGTAGGACAAAATGCATCCATTTTCCAAAATAGGGAGTGAAATACAAACTACACTATGCTATCACCACTTAAAAGCATTGGGCAGTTATAACCCTGCTATCAAAAATACATCAAAAGTTTAGTTATATCTCTTGAAACCCTATCCACACCTTGAATCCCAATCTCAGCTGAATCAGTAGCACCCCTGCTTTCATCAGAGACACTAAAACTCATTCTGACCCCACTTTAACAAGCTGATCACAAGATCGTGCTAACCATAAGGTCATGCAGCTGCATTAACTTATCAATTTACACAGACAACCAGGCAAGGTCCAAAGACAATCAAACACAGTCTATCTGCATATTACTGGGAAATGCTGGTGAGTAAATCAGCCTTCACCCAAACCCCAGCTCCTACTCAAAGTACCTCTGTGAGAGAACACCTGAAATTCTCTGTCATTGACTGCACAATCTTTTCTGATTCTTCTCAAAACTTCATCCTGTTTCATCATGGACGCATTTGTCCAATAATTGACCCACTAAATTTAAAGACAAAAAGATAAAGAATTTATGTCCATTGATATATTCCAGTTCTAAACATAAATTTTTCCAATAAAGGAACTAAAATAAAGGTTACTGCATGTGACGCTGTTCTAGTGGAGAAAAATCTTCCTCACCCCAACAGCATCGCTTTACAATTATAATGGCAGAGTGGTGTGACTAAGGGGTGCTGGAGAACAACCAGCTTTTGAAGATCACACAAGTACCTGTTAGATCTCTCCACAGGAACCTGTTCATTTCCTTCTTAGGGGGAAGGTAGAAGATTAGGCCCCAAAATCATATTGTTAAAGTCAAGCAGTGAAAAATACCTATTTTGACTCAGGCACATAACAGCAAATTCAAATATAACTGAGCTTCACAGGCAGAGAACAACTGTGTATTTTCCTCCATTTTGCAGTAACATACTTCCTCCTCTCTCAGCTAGTTTCGAAAGATTTCGTTAAATCAAAAAAAAAAAATCTGTTACCTTTAAAGTAAGACCACCTATAAAGTGGGATACTATGGAGGGGGAACAAACAAAACCAGAACCAATACCCCAGAACAGTCTCAAAATGACGGGCCCAGAATTAGTTTAAATGGCACCTCAGGGTCGTGTACAGGAAGGCAAAATGCTAGTGTTATAAATATGTGTCAATACATATGTGAGCAATGTACACATCTGTAATATGTAGTAATCATTCTGGAATATGTTGTTGCTTTAAAGTAATTATAGTATACATAGTGGGTAGGATAAAAATAATTGAAAGTGAAGCTCAGACTTCTGAATCCATAATAAAGCACCATAATTACCTGTTCTTCTTAGATGGCGAACAACTGTAAAGATATAAAAGTCAGTATAAGGAGCAGGTGTTCGGGCACTACTCTTGAGCATTTTTAATACACTTTCAAGTACGCTTTTTCCACTCACAGAATCATGGTGATCATACTGTGCTAGGTATGTCAGCTGTGCAGGCTTCTGGCTAATTTCACTGCTGCTAAGAGAAGAAACGTAATTTAGCAAAGCATGATGAGCTTCTGTCAACCTGAATGGAGCTGCCTGTCCATTGTGTTGTTGCCCAGCACCTTTGACAGTGAAGACTTGAAAAAGCAAGTGAATAGCTCTTTGTGTGCTTGCTCAGGCTAAAAGGAGTTCCACTTTATACCCCTATCTAGGAAGGACATAATTGTTATTTGGTGGTTTTCCTTGCTTTCTCTCTTCTTCTGTCCCTCATATTACAGAGCTCAGAACAGCATATTTAGCAAATACCATATGTTCTTGTATCGTAATCTCCATTACAACCCTTTACTCCTGTGCAACTTTGTTAGACTGAAGAAATGCATTTCACAAGGCAAAGGAGAACAATACCGATATAACAGAGCCTTCTTCTGATACTATTCCTTAATCTGCTTCTTCCTCTGTCTTGTACGATCCTTAGATATCCATTTTCCATACCTGCTTTAGTTTCCAGCAACCCTTGAGACTATTAGATTAACATGCATAATTAAACTGTGATCCTTTATGTTTGCAATTCAGTGTGCATTCTTCCAGTTTTGTGTGCTCTGTTTTTGGCAAAAGCCTATAATTGCGTGGATTTCTTTAAAAAATCTAATTTTCAAAAGTTGCTTGCATATGGTTTATGGCTAATGTCATGATTTAATGGTACGTAGGAACTCAGGTCTTTCGATTTTTGGCTGCAAAATTACTTTGGGAGGGCACTGACAATGAATTATTTCTGTAATTTCTTGGAAAGCTCAGTGCTTCAAACCAAGTGATGGCAGAATCATATCAGTGTTCTCCTTTGACCTCTGCCAATGTTGAAGTTTACTAAGTTTTAATGTGCCAGGAAAGAATTTTTATCAATCTGCATTAGAAATAAACACATGTATAAGGACTGTAACATATTAAACAGTAGGGTATGTTTTTGTGTTAATAACTCCTGAGCAGATACTCTAAGCTTATTCTGTTTAAATCTGATCAAACTCCCTGCATTGGGTGACAGGATGTTCTAAAATTGGTCCGAAGAAATTTAGGCAGGTTTCTGCAAATCCTCTGATGTTCTGTCTCTATATAGACTATTTCCAGTGTTGTTTCTTTCGATGGCCTTTAGTGCTGTACTATGATATTCAATAAAGTTATTCGGTAAAAAGGTAATAAAACTAGTATTAACCTCAGAGACCACAGAAGAATAGAATTAAATCAAACAGGTCAATGACACTGATTACTTCTCACTGGTTTATCTCATAATCAAAAGTAAAGAAATGGTGATTTGCGCAGGATAGAATGAACCTATCTGTGTAATATACCCCGAGAGCAAAAAGCTTATGCTACTTGTTTAAACATTGCACCCAATGCATCTAAAGTGCATCCTCAGACCTATATCTAAGGATTAGTTGATATAGTTTTGATGCCATGATGATTTTTTGCTTTTTCATATACCCCTCTCATATACCCTTTCACATACCCTTTCATACAGCTCTGCATGTATCCTTAGTGCTTTTAGCCCACATACTTGTAATTCCCCAAGTCTGATAACTAGCTCAGACCCAAAGCTCCGTTAAGCCAGGAGACTAAACATCTCGGAAACCTAGAAGTTGGGTCAGAAAGCCCCAGACACCAAGGTCCTCTCCAGAACACATTCTGTAAACCAAGATGGGCCCATCCAGGGGGAAGGTTCCTCAAGACAGGGGCTTCTCTTGAGCCTCTCATTGGAGAATCTTTGATAGATATGCTAATTTGCAAGGTCTATAACTGTATACGCGAATTATCGTGTGTGTGCATCTTGGGGTGGGCATCCTGGTGTGCATCTTTCGGGTGTGCACTTTCGGTGTGCATTCGGGGGTGCTTTCTACCTGGATGTGGTGCACCAGAGGATCCTTAAATAAATACTGAGGTAAAACCCTTTTTCCCCTCTAACCATGTTAGCTTTTAATTCTAAGCCCAGGGAAAGACATCAGTTTGGTTACGAGTTCTCTGAAATTCAGTGGTGAATGTGACAAAGGTAATTTAGATTCTCTTTTAATCTTGCCTGTTTGCATATAAAATAGCTTTGTTCCAGTCAAATTGCTGGTAGGTTTTGCTGACAAATGAGGCAATATTTGTGAATACTTCTTGAGGTACTGTTGGACAAATGATGCATCTGATTCATCTTGTTTGAAGTTGGTTTTCTTGGTGGTGGTGGTGTATGTCCTTCTCAGGAAATAGTGTTTACAACGGTTTTGACTACATATATAGAGTGATTTGATTAATGGATAAAAAATCTCCAAAATCTCCTTCGATTACATTTTGCACGTATGTAATTTTCCCAATATACCTAGGTAGGAATACTTTCTTTAGGAACATTTATTCAGATGCTAGTGCAAAAGAAACTGTACTTCAAACTAAATGAAAGAAGACCTGAGGAGAGTAAGGATCTGGAGACAGAATAGTAAAATCATCATAGTTTTTTTTTCTAAATTGAGGATTGTTTCTTATAAAATAAAAAGGGAACTTGACATAAACAGAGTGCCAGCTTATTCCTTGCTTGGGACTCTGCTTTAACTATATCTACTATCCCAGTAAGCTTTGCAGGGTACTTGAAGCTGGCATGGGACACACACAGGTGTTTTCTGATGCTTGGCACTCCATGTCAAACTGTTCTAAGTGCAGAGCATTAGGTGAATAGACTACACACCTCCCAGAAGACAGGTGCAGTGACAGAAGACGTGCTTTTTCTGGATAAGTATTCTTCCTTGGAGTCCTACTACCTTGGAGAGATCTTTGAAACACATGGTATGTTCCCTTCTTCAGATACTCAGTTATAAGCTTTACAGATGTTTACATTTAATGTCCAAGAGCTTTCTGACGTACAGTGATACCCTACCTCCTCACACCTGTGCCAACAGAGCTTTTCCCTCAAGAAGCATCTCTCCAGATGCGGTCAGTTTTCTGTGAAGCTGGTGGGACCTGCAGCTGTTTCTCACAGTCATGGTCCAGGCTGTGCCACTAATTACTCTCAGTATAAACCCCACTTCTTTCCCAAGCCCATGAAGAAATTTTTATTGTATTATATGGAGTCTTCAAGATATTTTTGTCCACAAACCTTCTCTGATTCCACTGATTCCTCATATAGATACTGAAGTCACCATTGCAGACTAATTAATCTTTGCATGGTCTAGAAACTAACAATTCTCTTGCACATAAGTGAGGCTGGAGGAATTTCTTTTCTTCCAAACACTCTGAATAAAAGGCATTAATTTACCATGTGCTTTTGAGTACTGATTCTTGTTTATGATCCGGTAGATTTCTTTTTCCTCTTAGCTATACTGATTTGGAGGTTTTTCACGTGTTCTAGAGCTTCCATTACCATCAATTGCTTTCCCATGCTTGAACAACCAGTGTGCTTCACTTAAAAAAATTGTTCCTGTACCATCCACTGTGCTTTGCCTGCAGAAATCAATCATGCTGAAGAAGTATAGTCAGAGTAATTTCCTTTGGAGAGCTTATGCTCTACAGGATAAATCTTAGTTTTCCAGGAGAATGTTAGTCTTTCATATTCTTAGAATAGATGTCTCATCAGTTGGATTGTTTCTACAGCACCAGTGTTAGTCCCTATTTCCAGGTCTCATAATTGCAAGGTTAACCATCAACTCCTGCTTCATTTCTAAGGCCCTTTACTACTGAATTCCCAGAACCAACTTTTTTTTTATTTGTGGGGAAAGGTGGACACACTATGCTCAGAGATACCAACAAATAGGTCTTTGTGCTATGTATGGCTACATGGTTGCAAAAGATGTCTGCATTATACAAGTCTGATACACCAGACCCCACCTGAGTTTTATCTAAATTATAACTAAAAAATCTCAACATCTCAGTGTCATCCAAACAGCATTTATAACTGGATTTATCAGTAATTCCACCTGCAATGGATCTACACTATATACATATTTTTTGCCCCAGACAAAAGATTGATTTCTGTAGTGTCTAAAACTCGCACATCATGTATTCCCAGCATATGATGCAGCTGCAGTGACTGACACACACTGTGTGCAGATAAAGCATGACTGACTTTACCTCTTTCTGTTCCCTGCCGTCATTTGATGACATGGATGAAAACAGAAGAATCTATAGCAACCCCACACAATCTGTTGCCCTCAGCATAAATAACGTAGCCTGTTCGGATGAACAAACAGAAGTCCTATTTTGCCACAGAAGCCTAAACTGCTCATGTCATGACTGGTATTTTATTGCCACACCAATTAGAGTGAAATAGCAGTTACTCCTCTGAAATTACTCACCTGGGGGTTGGTTTGCAGATTTCAAATCAAGATGCAGTAAATAAGAATTCCTCAGAAGAAAAGAAGGCTTCCTTGCAAAGAGGTTTGTCTGCCACTAGCTTCCCAGGTGCTGAAAAACAGCTTAAGAAAAAGCTGCTAACTACTTCAACACTAATTGAGAAGGAGTTTTCAGAGAAAAAAATTGATTTCGTGGAGTACAGATAAGAGTAATGTAAATTAATAATAATTACCTAATAAGGCAGTAAGCTTTTATGCTTTCTCTTAAATTAAGGATCACGATGCACTTTGTGACTTACCTCTTTGCTTCACTTCACCTCTCCTAAAAGTAATTAAAATGAGAAGCTGATGAAAGTAGGCTCTATATATGATACCCAGAGTGTGCCTGGTGGGCATCCCAATCGTGTTCTAAGTCATCACTGAGTAGTAATAGATTCAGTAATCTGGAAGCAAGAAAAATGTTTCTCCTTACCTCTGAATACCTGTCACTTCAGAGCACGGGTACCTTCCTCTATTATGTTCTCTGGATGTGGCATTAAGAGGTGTGCTAGCCACAGGACTGAAGTAAAATAACTAGATTCAGATTAGAACAACTGTTTGGATTTTGATGACCCATTAAATACACAACAGTAGATTATCTGATTGCCTCTGCTAGCTCTAGACGCTGTTGAAAATCTTGTATGTCCCCTGTCTGTGTAATTGTTTGTTTGTAGAAAAGATTCCCAGGAGAGAGGAGCAAGAATTTTATGCTGGGCTACAGAATTTGCAAAATTAATATAATCAAAATTATTCTTTTCTGTGGTAAATTTCTCCACAGTATTTATTTAAGGCCTGTTTAATGCTCCAATTTTGATTTTTCTAGTGATTTGAATTTATAGACAGTAACTTGTCTAACATAGGTCATAGCATAGACTTGAGATGGGTTTTTTTGCTAGTAAGCATGTGATCTGTGGTGTAATGCAAGAATGAAAAAGACAATTTTCCCTTGGTCAAATAATTCACTATTAAAAAAATTGAATTCCACAAAGTAAGTATATGAACCTCTGAAAGTGGCATAACTCAAGTATTGCTTTGGCTTGTTTTAGAGAGAAGGTGTGCTAAAAGAAGTGGTTAAATAAGTAAGAGTTCAGGAAAAGCATACAAATGTACTAGAACAGCTGGTATATTTAGAAAAAAGCTAGTATATTTGAATGGCTCATTTGGGTACACATGAGGGTTTTGGGAGCAAGTCTGTTATGTCTTTTGCCAAATGCAAAAGAATTTTCCACACTGTAATTTCTGAAGACCAGTAAGGTCTTTACCAGCTTCTTCAGAATATGTGCTTAAGTCTGCCAAAAGCAGTAACTGTGTATGTGTTCACTTGATTACGAGATTTCTTTTTATATCATTGTAATAATTGTAATCAAAATTAGAGCTATTTTAAAAGCAGTCAGCCAAAGAAGTAGTTATAGTCTAGTTCAAGTGCATGCATAGATGTTCAGATTCTGCTCCCTCTATCTTAGCACAGTTCATGACTTTAAAGCCTTGAAAAGCCATTTTCTTTTGAAGAATTCTGTAGGAGTACAAGAATGAGCAGCAGGCAGTCTCGACTTTGATGAGTTACAGCTGTGTTGAACCAGATGTTTCTACTAAAGACCAGAGACCAGCTGACCCTCTGGCAGGTAGCTCGTAAGAGAGAGGAGAGGACCCCAGATGAGCACTCCTACTGAGCAAGCAAAGCAAGCAGCATAGAAGAGAGAGACTAGATGAGCACTACCAAGAAAGCAAGCAGGACTGAAGCAGCTTTAGGTGATAGCAGCTTTCTTTGTAGCCCTGGACTGAGAGTCGGGTTTTTTGTTTACCGTCACATGGTGACCCACGTGAGGATCGTGACTGCAGACCTAAGAGCAGTCTTGTGTCCACTGACAGAATTCCTAGACTGTGAACACTGGGATCGAGTGCACCATCAGGTGACACCAAGCTCTGTGATGCGGTTGACATGCTGAAGGAGTGGGATGTCATTCAGAGGGACCTGGACAAGCTTGAGAGGTGGGTCTGTGTAAGACTCATGAAGTTCAACAAAGCCAAGTGCAAGGTCCTGCACCTGAATAGGAGCAAGACCTGGTATCAGTACAGTTATCAAGTGATTGAGAAAAGCCCTGCTGAGAAAGACTTGAGTGTCCTGGCAGGTAAAAAGCTGAACATGAGCTCTATCCTGATCAACATCAAACCTGTGTGGTCAGCAGGTCGATGGAGGTGATTCCCTCCCTCCGTTCTTGTGAGACCTCACCTGGAGCTCTGCGTTCAGCTCTGGAGTCTTCATTAAAGGAAAGACATGGATGTATTGAAGCAGATACAGAGGGTAGCCACAAAAAAGGTTAAAGGGCTGGAGCACCCCTCCTATGAGGACAGGCTGAGAGAGTTGATGCTGTTCAGACAGAGCAGAAGAAAAGGCTCTGAGGAGACCTCATTAAGGCCTTTCAGTACTTTAAGGGGGCTTAGAAGAAAGATGGGGACAGATTTTTTAGTAGGACCTGTTCAGATAGAACAAGTGGTAATGGTTTTAAAGGGAAAGAGGGTAGATTCAGACCAGACGCAAGGAAAATCCTTTTTACAATGAGGGTGGTGAGACACTGGCACAGGCTGCCCAGAGAGCTGGCAGATGCCCCATCACTGTAAACATTCATGGTCGGGTTGGACAGGGTTCTGAACAACCTGATCTAGCTGAAAATGTCCCTGCTCATTCCAGAGGGGGTGGACCACACGACCTTCCAACCCAATCTATCCTGTGATTCTGTGGGTTCCACTTGAGTCCACTTGCACCTTTTAGATGAAACTGTATGCAGCTGATGTTGTTGACTTCAAATTCTGACTCTTGTTAGCAATAAAACAGGAAAAGTTTTCTATAGATAGAACTAGTCAAACACGTCTCAAAGCCAGTTCTATATTTCTATGCTTCATTTCAGCAAGTGATTCAAAATATTCCACTCCTGTCTTTACTCAATTGATATTCAGTGGCAGATATGATTGCCTTTGCACACTACCTCCTTTGCCATATTCAGATGGCAATACAAAGATTTCTAAAACACATTATGAAAGGGTGATGTCTCTTGGATGCTACTTAAAATGCAATCACCATGAAACAGGTACTTAGCATCTGGAATGTCACTTTTTGTTTTGGACATTTCGAGAAACATTAGCAGAGAAGAAACTTAGGAAAGAGCGGTTATAGATGATTACACATCAGGAGAAATCAAATTAAAGCATACAAAAAGTTTTTTTAACTTGTCCAAATGAAGCTGTGTTTGAAAACCCTAGTAGGGTTATTTGTCCCTTCTAAAATTTTCTAATCTATGACTCCCCTTCATTCTGGGAGTTCAGAGAGGATTCTCAGAATCAGAGTTACAGTCCTGAGAAATCCTGAAAGGAAAGGTTTTACCCAGCTCCGAACTGCGGGACTGTATTAGGAAAGAGAATGAAACTTTGAGAAAGATGTTGAAGAAAAGACTGTCCAGAAAGTTCAGGGTGACACATGGGAACAGGGTGGAGGACATGGATAAGGTAAGGTTGCTTTGGAGTTCAGGAGCAAGTGGATTTCTGTGTCTGCACAGGACTCCTGGCCAGGAGGTGAAGGTTGCCATGGCAAGGCCTTCTCTTGAGATTAGTAGAGGTTACTATTATAGCTTAACAAGTCAGAAGCATAACCTGTCCCACCACCATGTCTGTTCAGATGGGAGTGGAGAGCTCTGAAAAAGCCTCTGGAAGGCCTGGGTCTCACCTGGGGATAAAGACATGTCTGAAGGAAAGATAGGCTCTCAGAACAACAGGCATTCGAGTGGATGCCTGTGGCAGAGAATTTCATTACTGTGTACCTGTTCTGCTACCTCTGAAGAAGTGTTATTTTTGTATCCGGGCAGCTGACGAGTCACCTGGAATCAGACTGTCACAGCAGCCATGAGAATAATCACGGATCACAAGAGGCTGAAGGAGGAAGAAAGAGGCAGATACTTCGATCTGTCAGGATGCAGAGTGCTTCTAAACCAAAATCTACAAATTGTTAAAGATCTACATTCCAAACAAAAAAGCAAACGTTGGATTCTACTGGTGTTGAACTAAAGATAACGGTGAGGAAGAACTATATGCAATGCAAGGAAAAGATGTCTTAATGTTGATAGTTGAATGTAAAAAATCACCAAAGTAATTGATGCATATTGCATCGAATAATTCACTAAAATAACACTAGACAAAACATTGAAAATATGTCTGCATTTATGGGGAGATGAAATTAATGATCCAACATCAAGAATTTCCCTACCAAGTTCTTATTGACATAAACTGCTGAGAAGTCTGTATGCATCTTTGCAAATCATTTAAAATATCCTTTTCCTAACTAGAGTAATGGGCTTAATACATCTCATCTGCCGCATTTGCAGTGGATTTAGTGGGACTTCTGGGACTATCTCCCATCTGAAAAGCTTGCTGTGTCATTACAAAAACCATGAGAAACTGGCATGAATCTTCATTACTTGATCCAAATTTTTAAGCTACGATTCCTAAACCCATGATTACACTCAAAATATAGCATGATTCCAAATGCATTGTTACTGTGATATTTTCACCACAAGTACTAACTTAGTGATTATTTTTTAATCTGTGTTTGTAAATATTCAGGATTCTGAAATTAGGTTCATATGAATAAAAAGTTTCTGTGGCTGTTCAAAGGAATCAAAGGACCAGTATAGTTCCTTGAATTGTGTGTGCTATTGCAGTGACATCTGAGCCAGAGCCAAAATTGAGATTGTATGCTGAAAAGAAAGATTTATTACTTAATAATTAAGAAATGTCTGAATCATGCTTCAAGAAGGATTAAGTATAAAAATATAATTAAAACAGTTTTAACATATGTCAGTCAGTAAAATAATGTGAAATAAAATTTCGAGGAAAAAAAGCTAGGCATACTTCCCGCCACCTGCAAACAGAATGAAAGAGGATAATCAGAATATATAATTAGTAGCAAGAGAGGTACACTCATTACCTTCACAAAATCTAAAATGAAGTCCTGATTAAGACTTATAATTAATGCTTTTCAAACAGTGATCTCCAAATCCTATTTATTTTATGCAAAAAATATTCTGCTTGGTCTTAGCTCTTCAGTTTGTTCTAGATTCACTTACATCTTTCTATCTGGAAAATAACTCATAGTTAAAGATGCCATAGAAATTTTTTCAATCTCTTTTCCACGTCAGTGTTCTCTAGATTTTGCCACAGGGATGTTAGGAATTTGAGAAAGGAAGATTGCAAAGATAGTTTTTTGTCTAATGTTTAGCGGATAAAATAATTCTTAAACTTTTTAAAAGCTCCTATTTTATACCTTAGGTTTTCCTTTAATTCCTTGGGAATTAAAATTTAGTTGGACACTGAAGAACTTTTTTACAATGAGGGAGGTGAAACACTGTCACCGGTTGCCCAAAGAGGCAGTAGAAATCCCATCTCTGGAAACATTCAAGGTCAGGTTGGATGGGGCTCTCAACAACCTGATCTTGTTGAAGATGTCCCTGTTCATTGCAGAGGGGTTGAACTAGATGATCTTTAAAGCTCCTATTCAACACAACTTATTCTATTATTCTGTGATAAATGAAAATTCCATTGAGACTGGTTTTAGTGGCCTAGAAAAACTTTACCAGTTGTAATAGAACATAAAAGCATATAAACATAAAAGCACTCTGAGTTCACTGGGAGCAGGAGGGGGTGAGGCTGGTGAACCACAAAGATCAAGTTCTGTCCTGGTAGAAGTTCCCTGGGAAAGTCTGGGAATATTATAAAATTCTCATTTGGCATGTTACTCAATTTCTACAAGTGATTTGGCTGTTTTCAAAACATTTTTTTTATGGCTGGAAATGTTTTTTTGGTTTTTTTTTGCCTGACATTTTACCTCTTCTAAGCATTGTTTTTTCTTAGTGGCTTTTTTTGACTGCTCACTTCAGTGGTTGCAAATTCTATTTAATTCAGAGGAGCTATTCATTAAAGCAGCCCAAGTCAACCATATGCATAAAACCCTGTAGGATGATTCAAGTGCTAATGTAAAAGAGGAGTGATGAGGGTGATCTACATTTTGAAGGGGCAGTAATCTGTCCTTCACAAGTTATGGCTGTTCTAGTGTTGGCTTTATTTTTTTTAAAGATTAAGATTTATGTTCACTGAACACATCATATTTTTGAAATTGTTCTCTGTAGAAGAATTTCTTATACATCATGTTTACACAACTTGGTCTTGAGTTTTTTAAGTGTTTAATGACTTTGGGATGATCTCTATTTAGCAGCAAGTAAGCTACAAATGGGTGAGGGGGAAGGCACTAATATTATGTTTGAAAGAGTGATGAATCAAAAAGAGACGATGTGTTTAGAACAGGTATGAAAGAAGATTTGTAATGTTTTGAAAAAAATAAGTGTAAAATTTAGGGGAGTTTCTACCAACCAAAAAAGTTTCAAATGTTGTCACTAGTCTTAATGTAAATAAGGAGATTTCCTCTCTGCGATCGAATTATTTTTTAATCTCTTTGAGCCAGTAAATAATGTAGAACAAATTGGCCTTTGGTAAACTAAAATTCTCTCTTTCTAACTGGACCTTTCTTGTCAGGTAAAAATAAAGGAAAAATATGACTGTCAAACTCCTTCTAAACCTGCAGTTTGATGTCTGGGGTTCTGGAATAGGTCACCTGGAACCAGACCTTGAAACCATGCACCAGGACCAAATCTCCCTTCCTTGTGATCTACTGTCAGTCTAGTTTGCAGCTGCAGATAATCTAACAGTGCTTTTAAAGACATCCTTCTATTAACCACTCAGCAACCTTTTTTCAGTAGTACTGAAATCAGTTTCCCCAATCACAATTTTATTTAGCCAAAGATTGAGATTTCTTCAAGCCTTCTATGCTTTTACACAGACAGCAAGGGCTTGACAGCTAGAATGTTATTTATATACTTAGTGCTGGCTCTGCAGGTTGTGTTGTCTTGCCTATTATACAGACAAACAACTTTTCATGCAGGAAATTGTGCATGTATTATTTTCCTTTCTCTTACTTTATGGTCAGGAGGATATTAAGAATACATGCAATACAGTCACACAATAAAGTAATTGAAGGTCAGGTGGGATACCTTCCTTGTATCCAGGATGAAGTTTTCCTTATTTTACTGTTGGTGTCATGCCCACAACAATAAACTGCTTTAAAAATTGACAGATTTATCATCTTGACATGCAATTTTCTGGGTAACTTTTCCAAAGCTGTGGTTAAGCTATGAAGCTATTTCTATTTGGAAAAATAAACTGATTATGATGATGTACAGATTTTTTTTACTATATTCAAATTCTTTTCCTGAGTTCTAACCTTGGTCTGTGGTACTGAGGATATTAAATTCCTGGGGCTGGTAATAATGCTCAGTGCTTAAGAACTGGAGAAAAAGTCATTATGCTGTATTGATGCTGTTGAAAATACTGAGATTTAGTCAATCTTTGGAGCAAGGAGTTGAAGCCTTAGAGCATGGAATGCTTTCCCTAGACAAAAATTATTATTTTAAAACTTGGTAGCATATTGCACATGGAAACAACTGCAGCATTATAAAACTAAGGGCTATGTGGTAAACAGGAGAAAGATGTAAAACAGGGAACTGTCTAATCATAACCATGATAATCCAAGCAGTCAGGTTTAAAAATCAGTGGTGAAATGTGACATCTATATGGTTTGCCTTATAAATGATTAAAGTTGAGTAATTATTTTGAAACAGCTTTACAGGGAACCAGACATTTTACTTTTCAGAAAGACTACCATTTCAGGAGACATTAAACTGATTGTGTATAGCCCAAAGTATTAAAGTCAGCACAGAGCAATTGTTGACAAGTTTGAAACTCTTCTCAGGTCTGTCTACTCCATCCCTGGAAGAGTTCCAAAAACAAGTAGGCATGGCATCTCACAATATATTTTAGTGGGCATGGTGGTATTAGTTCAAAAATTGGACTTGGTGATCTTGCATGTCTTTTCCAGCCTTACTGATTCTATGATTCTGTGAAGTGTTCAAGGCCACATGAACACTTGAATGGGGATTTGAGCAACCTGGTCTAGTGAAAGGTGTCCCTGCTCCTGGCAGGGGGGTTGGAACAAGATAATCTTGAAGGTCCCTTTCAACCCAAACCATTCTATGGTTATAAAAGGGAAACTGGCTTTATGAAAATAAGTATGGACCAGCAAAATAAGTTAATTAGCCATTGGGGATGTTAGATGAAGCAGCTTCATATTATGCCAGCTGATTTTCAGTGACACTTCAGGAAATGTTTTTCGTTCTGTGCTCTTCTTTTCTCGGGGACTGGAGTGGGTAAAGAAGTTATGTGAACTGAACCAAACTCCTGACGAAAGAGGAAAACTGTTTTAATTTCTCACAATGACAAGAAGTAAAGGAAGACAGTTCAAACATATTAAGGGTGTTGTAGTTCCATAAACCAAATCAGTTGTGAGTTTGTATAAGGGCAGACTCCAAGTGCAGCTATCTGTTTCTCATCTTCATCTCTTTCTGAAGGACAGAAGGTAAGGAAGTAGGATTCTGTCTATCACTAAATGTTAGGGTGAATTTTAGAAAGTACTATTTGGTGTGACTTCTTTGGAAGCCATGCAAAGCCTGCAGTATTCTTATGCTGGATAGTCCTAGCTTTCAAATAAATGGTGGGCAAGAGTTAACACTGCATTTCAATCTCTCAGGTTATGTCTCCAACTGAGCTTGAAATAAATTGCTCTGTGGATGAACAAAGGACTCAATTCTCCTGGGCTACCAACCTAGCACTCCTCTCAAGTACAAAAGTCAAATATAAAACAAAGAAATCAAACAGCTGTAAGACCTGATAAAGTGCTAGCTGAAATAGGAGACCCAGAGGGCTGCAACTATGATATAGAAAGCAAAGTATCATTCTCGTATGACCAGTGCATCATGTCAACAGTATTACTGCCAAGATAGGAAAAAGAAAGCAGGCAAGAACACTTTGAAAAGAGTAAAACAAATATCCTAATCTGAAGGCCAATCTCCTTTTTGTTGCTGTAGGTACAGAAGTTTTGATAAAAAAATTCAAGCTTTAAAATAAGCTGATGTAAGGTCAGAAGTATTTACTAGCCTAGGTAACTTCCTGTGTCTGTACCTGTGCAATGCAGATATGGCTGTAAAACAAGCCAGAGAAAGTTCCAGCTATCCAGAAAACTACCAAGTAGTCTTTCTGCATATTATCAGTAGTAGTACAGGAAGAATAAAATCCTTCCACTGAGGAGTGCACAGTTCGAGTTAGAGTGTAGTGAGCCAGGTTTGGTGTTAAATAGCCTACATTACTAACATGAAGCTTGTTGTCTGATCCCACTGCAGTTCTTTCCAGTTCAGCCTGTAAAGGCTGTGCTGCATTCTAGAGTTTGGCAGGCAGCGGACCTTCACCTTTTGCCTTCTGTTTCTGATTCATCAGAAGACTGGTAAGGTTGTAGCTTACTCACTTGAATATGTAGACTGTAATTAATCTTTTAACCTTCAGAGATGAAGCAGAAATGATCTAAGGCTGATGTGTCTGTAAAAGTGTATAAGCAGCTTAAATTTAGAATCCAAGGTTAATGTCCAGCAAACTGATGAAATAAACTGGCTATCCTTGAAAAGTAATTCACTTAGCGGATTTTAAGCCCTCAATCCCATCAACATCTGCCTTATTCAAATCTGATAAGAATGTTGGAATGTTCACTTCATTTAGTACAATAAAGACTAATCCTGCACTGATTTATAATGAGAATAATTTAAAAACCTGACCTTTTGGTATTGCAGCATTCTAGTCAAAAGGAATTTACACTGACAGTGGATTCTCTCCTAAATGGTTCAAAAGCATTGCAAAGTGCAAAAAGATGGAACGGCTTACCTAAATGCCATTTAGATCTTTATCTTTCCATTTCCATCTTTCACTAAACCATGCTGAAATTTTCTTGAAGCTTGGATAACTATAGTTTGACTGTTGTTGCTTTTTGTCTTTAGTCAGCACCACTTACCCTTGTTGCTTTTTGTCTTTAGTCAGCACCACTTACCCTTGCTTGTGACCAGGTTCTTTAAGTCTGAAAACAACAGAAACAGTTCAACTCTATGAATATAAAAATATGAGTTTAAATTAATCACTTACCCTTGCTTGTGACCAGGTTCTTTAATTCTGAAAACAACAGAAACAGCTCAACTCTATGAATATAAAAATATGAGTTTAAATTAATCTCTTTAGGGAATCTACTTTAGGCAACTAAATTTAAACGTTGATTATTTTTTTTTTTCCTTTAAGGCCTAATTCAGATATCAGTTGTTTGTTAGAATTGTACTGGCTTCGTATCTCTCAAATTAGATCAGAATCAGACCAATCAACTTTGGAGAAGGAAAGTTTTATTTCCTTGCACACAGGGTCCACATACGCTGTGGTACCAATATAAATGAGCAACAACTGAATTCTAAAAGGAGGACTGGAATGACTTAGTAGTGGTGTAGGTAAAGACTAACACCAAAATTTTTCACCTATTAGAAATATCGTGAGCAACAGATTTGCCTTGTGTTAGTTTATTCCCGCATACCTTTGGAATTATGCTAATGTGACTACAGCAACATTTAGAAGACTACAGCAGCACTCACCTAGTTCAGGGAAGTTTTATAATGGGAAAAAGGAACAGCACATAGGTACCCTACATATTTCAAGGATTCTTTTCTAGTACTCTATTTTTTTTAAAGCCAAATATGGTGTAAAGGCCTTATTCCTCAAGATTAGCTGAGACTGCTGGAGGGAGATAAATTCTTGCATTAAGTCCTAAAGAGCAAAATTATATAAAAGATCCACTCAGAATCGTAGTCAGGGTTGCACAGAGAGACTATTTTTTTTAATTGCCCTGAATTATTGCCATGGAGACACCAGCAACCAGGAGTTTTAAGTTACAGGAAACATGCCTTTTATATAAAAAGTGACAAATCCTTAAAAAGTGACAAATCCTTTAATTTTTTTACCTCATTTTTAAGTGTTATAAATTCTTTATGCCATGTAGAAGGCACTGAAGAAGTTTTAGTCAGATACTGATATAGAAGGTCAAATTTTTATTGCACTTTTTGGATGGGAATACCATACAAATATGAGTAGCTTAAACTTTGGACTTCCAGTGAAAAAAACCCTTCTCTCTGCATTTACTCAAAACCAGAATTTTTGCTCTAATCATTAAACATGCATGAATCTTTATTCTTGACTATGTGCGATTAAAGTTATTTAATAGTAGAATCCTAGAAACAGGAGCGAAGCTTTAGTATATGTGGAGAGGTATTTGTAAACTGAGTGGTCTTATGAATTATAGATTGATCCAATCTAATTCCTGAATGTAATATATTTTCTAGATATACAGATTGAAGAACCATGTCAATGTCAAATTGTCTCTGTACAGACAATTCTAAGCCGAAATTTTGCATTAGTGGTTGTATCTGAGTTATAATTCTGGGAATGTACCAAAGTCAGTCTTTAGTGGGACCTCATCTCCGTGGTTCTTCCAGTGGTTTCTCTTACCTGTCCTTAGAGAAAAACCAACAACTGAGACAGTACAACAGTTTAGTCAGAGGCTGATACACTTGTTATCTAGAATTTTTATTTAAATGATTTGACTGAGTTATGAAGATGTTTAGTCTATAGAACACTTAACAGAAGTACATATATCATATTTTTCCTAATACATAAGCTTACCAGCAAGTGTTCTCATGATTTATTTGTAATAACAGCTGGCTTTGTTCTAGAAAGTCATAGGGTTGCATTCAATTTAGGTACACGCAGACCTTGCAGGTAAGGTAGAATTATTGCAGATAAGTTGGATTGTGCTGTTAGATTAAGGACTAGTCAAATTCTGCATTTAAAACTTTAATACTCCTTAAAGTCAACTGTGTCCATAAAATTTGCTCACTTCTAGGGACCATCTTTTCCATCTATATTCACTAATGCTTCCTTTTTCCTACCATGTTAGCCATAAGCAATAGCCATTTGCTTCATCGTCATTTAGATTCGTCAGCTGAGTGTACAGGAAGGGAGATTCCTATCTGTATGCTCTTTCGTGATGTTTATGAGCTTCGGAGAATAAAATGATCAGTTTCCAGATCCAGCAGATGTAGGAGCCTCTAAAACAAGCTAAGTCATAGGAATGTCCTAACTGCTTATGTACAGCATGTGTATGCAAACATACACCTCTTGTGGCTCTTTCCTTGCAGCCTCAGTGTTTGGTAAGATACATATTTGGTGGCATATTTTGGGAATATATAATTAATTTCCCTCTGTACTCTGACCAACAGAGCTTCCAGGGGAGTAATGGTTTGAGACTTGAGCTAAAAAGTCCTATCTTTCAGGGTTAGTGCTGTGTTACATTTCAGTAAAGTATAACTTTCATAATTAGTTCTGCCTATTGCTCAGTTCATAAATATGGACCCAGTATTACTTTTAGTTCATACATCCTTGTGTGCTTCATTGTGAGTCAGCGAGCACACAATAACTCTTCCCTTTGTATAAAGTTATTTTCAGCTAGAAAGCATGGGGCTTCTGAAAATTATCACTCTGTAAGATACAGAGGTCAACCAGATCCTTGATAGATGAGAGGAAAAAGCATGAAAGGGGTTTTTTTTCCTCTTAAAAGAAAAGTGGTCTGAGCCAAAGTTTCATGTGATCATTAGTTACTGTTCCACTGAATATAAACTTAAAATTGAACATGCACTTGCAGGAATTATCTGATTTCTAGAGAGTCAAGACTGTGTTTTTCCCTTAAGCTGTCAGTGCTTCTGCAGTGGCATATCCATTTTTGGTCTCAGTGTGCACTGCTTTGTCAGAGACAGTGTTCAGCCAACAGGTTTCCTAGGAAGTTCTCAAGTGTTTACATGTACCAGGATTGAAACACAGAAGTCTTCATCTTTCTTGAAGATAAACCAGTTGAATGATAGGGCTCCAGTCTCTGTGTTCTCCTGCAAGATTCATTAACCACAATGATCCAACGATAGCATGAAACACTTTATCACAAGTTTCATTACCACATGCTGTTTTCCTATGGGCTATTGTACATGGCAAATAGAGAAATTAATACTGAGTGTATAAACATTATTAGTTAGTTCCTAACAAAAAAAAACCCAAACAACAAAATCCAATGCAATATTTCTGTGGTAAAAACTGCTGAATAGTTTGACATATTCATCATATGGTTTTCCTAATAGCAAGTCTGATGGTGGTGAATGACAGTTATTAGGCCCTAGTGAATATACAGGAGCAGCTGATACCTAATGGATGAAGATAAATTACTCTGATTATAGTGCTAGGCTGTACAGACTAATTTTTTTTTTTTTGAGATGTTTAGGGTGATTTAAAAAAATTAACATGGTAATTCAAGTCAATGTGCTACACATATATCAAGATTTCTTTAATCTTTAATGACATTTAATCATGAAGTTCTACTTTGAAAAGCTGTAAGCATATATCCTGTTACTGCTAATATTCACTAAAAATCAAGGACCATTTTAAAAGAACAAATGAAACTGATGTTGTCTAATGCAGTCACAAAAAATGATGGGATTCTTATCAGTTATAGATGCTTCCACTCAAAGGCATTATTTTATTCCGCAAGTAGCTAGCAATTCCTAGAACAACATGAAATGATATGATGTCTCATTTTTGAGTCCTTATATTTGCCAAGGTTCTGGGTGACCTCTGCATTCAAACAGTTGAAATTTAAGTTAGGTGGGCACTGTAAAATTTTAGAAGGGGAAAAGCCACACAGCATGAACTTATTTTTAACAGTTCTGGTTTTTCTTAGTCTAGTATCAGTCAAGTTTACCAGACTGAAAATGTGGTTAATGCTTGTTTTTGTAAAGCTTACAACATGAATGTTGATAGTAAAGTCAGTAAAGTCACTGAGATGCTTTTCATAGATAAGTCTAACCCATTCAACCATTCTTATTGTTTTAAGCACTGTAAGAACGCACTTTAAAACCAAAGAGTAGATGGCAGAATTTGTGCATCCCATCTGATTTGCCCTTGAAAATCATGCACCCACTAGAAAGGAAAGAAAATATTTTTAGAAGTAAGAGTTTGTTAGTGTTACACACTGCAGGAGCACACCTCCCAATATTTATGGTTCCACACGTGGCTGTTTCTCACTGTGGTACCACAGAGTTTCTCTCTACACAGCACTACGCGACAGCCACACACTGGTAAATCCATAATAGTTGCCACTAGAAGCCTGTGAGAAACATCTTCTCAAAGACTAGTATTTTAAAAAGCTGTGATGTTTCTATGCAAGTTTCCATACGTTTCCATTGCAGTATAAAAAATGCACCCCGCATCTCAGCTAAAATTTCTAGTTATTACACTGATATGTTATAGTCAGGTCTAATTTTTTCCTTCCTCAGCTGATTTTCAGCTATTACCATGCCAAACAGAAGTCAAATATTTTTGTGGCCCATGGAAAGTAGATCTCATGTTCTCAACCAGTAAAGGACTGTTAAGATGTGCACTGAAGTAGCCCTGTAGTGAAAGCATAAAATTATCCAAGTCAGTTTCTTATCTTGCAAAATGTACTTGATTGTTCTCTTTTCTCCAAAAAAAGCTATGTTGGCAATGACATTTTCAATAAGATATCAGACATGCAGTGTATTTAATGCATTTTTTCATTCCTCTATTTGTAATAGAAAAATGTTATTTCCTCCCTTTTCTCAGATTCTTAACCCTAATATATTCTACTGAGTTTTCCCTTTGAAGACTGTATATAGTTTTATCTCCATACTCAATGGGCTCTATCTGACCACAGTAATCTCTGTCAATTTTAACTGAAAACTCAACAATGTTCACATCAAGGATTACACAATAGAGTATTATGGCAACTATAGTTTCCTGAGAACTTAAAATATACAACAGTAGGTCACTTTCCAAGATTATTTTGGAATGGTTATCTTTTCATTATACAGTTTGAATTATATACGGACACCCAGGTTATTGTTCCTTTCTTCTATCAGCTTATTTGGAAAAAAACCACATGATCTGTTGTTTAGAGCCTAGCTTCAGGATGAACACCATTGTGACACTGCATTAGCACTGGGGTAGGAAATTCATGTATCAAGAAAAATAAATCTAAATGGATTAAAAAAAATAAAAAAATTTGCACATATCTACATGATAAAGACATAATTCCCTTTTAATCCATGTTTTTAATGTCCCTTGCATGAAATATCTAGACCACATGTGCTGTCATGCTAGAATAGTCTACAACATTTTTCAAGAGAGGTTTATCTAATCTAACTGTATTTTTAGTGTCTCCATTTGTGCTTTTTCTATCCCTTAGAGAAGAAAATAATAGGCACATCTGGGGCATGGTTCATCTCATTTGAAAACAGACTTCTAAAATGTTATTGGAAATACACTTTAAATGTGATAATGTGATTTCTCTTTTTTTTTCAAAAAAAAAAAGGAATAAAAAGCAAAAGTCCCTTCACACTGCCTGACTTGCAATGAGGACATCCGTATTCTGTGAAGAGATGACATATAAAGCATGTCAGGTAATAGCTATAGTTGAGTCCAAACCAAACCGCTCTACTGAGGGAAGCAGGACTTTCATTGAGGCTGAAGAGAAGAATGTCTGAGAGAAAGCCTAGTAGCAGTTTCAAAAGCTACCTTTTAAGTGTGCATTATATTATAAATGTCAGCCCACACGATTATAATGTAGTTTTCTGAAGGAACGTGTAACACTTTTGGGATGGAGACCATAATTGTTCAATTCATAACTATTAAAGGCATTCTTAATCGTGCCACCTCAATCCTTTGCTCACTGTAATTCTCATTCCTAGCTACTGTCTAGGGGAGCATTTTAATTACTACTTATTCCCATTCTAGAGGCATATGTAGAATAACAAGCTTGCAAAATTTGCAGCCACTCTAGATTAATTTTCCCTTCTTCTATTTGTTCTTTCAGTGTTCCTTTGAGTACTACAGTAGTAATTCAAATATATCCTATCCTTCAAAAGTAATAGACAACAACAAAAGCTGCAAGAAAACAAAACAAACAAACAAAAAACCAACCAAACAACAACAACAAAAAAACAACCAAAAAACAGCAACTCGTGGAACAGACATTTACTAGAATTTGCAAATATTATAAATTTTGGAAAAGTTGTATGATGCATGCAACATGCAAATTTAGAACAGAAATCTTGTCGTATAACAGAATAATAAATGTGCTGGTCATCTATTTTTTCTTTGAAAGAACCAGTGAAATTCTCAACAGAATTAGGCTTTAATTTAATTAATTAAATTTAATTAGTTAATTAAATGAATTAATTTAGTTAATTAAACTTAATTCTAATCAAGTTTAGAATTAAACTTTACACATTGTTTATTGCCGATTTTGCTTTGTAAAATAAATATCTGCATCTCTTTGCCTTTCATCCCTTTGAAGCAAGGCAAACATAGTTTTTACCAAAGTTTTTCTTTCAAATGCATCATTAATCTGACTAATAAGCACTTATGTTCCCAGTTAATTGAAGTTACAACCTTTCTTATAGATGAGAGTTCTCCTTTCACTGAAAGTGATGCGCAAGAGGTCTAAGCCCTCAGCTTTAGTGAATGTCAGTGAATCCGTATTCTTCATTTTCTCTTGAATGGCTTCTGGGGACTGCCAATGCCCTCAAACAAAAAAAGTGTTTAAGTCTTCAGCCAGAGCCCCTGCCAACTCACTGTCTACTTCCAAATTTTGTAAAACATGAGAAAAACCTTGTTAGTTTCTATAGGAAAGAGAATGAGAATTACTGTCGAGAGTTATAAAGCTTTTTAATTTCATTGTTTTCCTTCTTTAGGTACCTGTGGACAGAGATACTGCTGTTAGGAATGGATGTGACTGAATATAAAATTCCATAGTCGCAGGTGATACTCTTTTTTGCCAGTAAAATTTTTAGTCAGCAATCTACAGAGATAAAGCATGAAAACATTATCAATTTAATTCTTGTAAATTAGTTTAAAAACTTTTGCTATACTGTCCTTTTCTAGTTTTTTTGGGATATACTAAGGCAAAAAAGAAAAAGTGAAAGATTAATTGTGAGATAGAAAGAGGGTAACTAAAAGTATTATATTTATTTTCATGCCTTATTTTTGTTATTGAAATATGTCTAAGAACACCTATATGTTCTATATGACCTTCACTAAGTGGTTTCTGACAAAGATATGGACATTTTCAGACGTATAACCTTCTCATTCTCATTTCGATCCAGCTCTCACCTGTTGTAGAGTAACTATGGCTTAAGATGGCTATCAATCCTGTTATAATGTCTGGGTACTTCTGCAGGGTTTTCAACACTGCTTACTAAAAATGGGGAGTTCTTTTAGATCCAAAATCTTTGCGGAAAATAATTCAATTGGAGTTACACCTCACTGAAATTCTACTTTCATGTTTTCAATGTATAACTTCTGTATTTTAACTGAGCCATATATTCACAAAAAAACCTAGACTGGCATTACAGAGCTATATATTCATATTTACAGTACCTCAAAAAATCTGTTTCATGGTCATGCTCCAGGGGCTAAAATTTCTCACATCTTTAAAGGACATACATAATGGCTTTGCACCAGGAGAGTATAACAAATGTTACCTACTCGTTGTCCAACCTAAAAGAAAATGCCAAATAGGAAAGGCATAATGCAGGTGGCAGCAATGTATTGCAGTGGGTCAGACATATCTTTTGCAGTAAGAGGCTGTTTCAGAAAGCTGTGTATCTAGAAAGCTCCTTTCTCTGCAACAGGTGGGATCAGAACATGTTTAATTAACAAGCAATTTGCTTATCACAAGCTGTGGTAAGTGAAGTACTTTGTGATTATATGATAATACATTTGCTTCTTTGTCTGATCTCCACCTGCTCAGAACAGGATGGTACAGATAAATTATTTTTGTTCATGAATATTCTTAGGAGAGAGAGAGATATTGCTCACTGAACTAATTTTATTTTATTCCTTTAACTAGGCTGCTATTATTTCTCATGGCAAATTTCATCCTCTTCTGGATGCACTGCATAATGAAAGGAGGTACTAAAATTGGAAAACTCTTAATGTTATTTTGTGCCATCGTATTTTCTCCTGATTTAGGACCGTCTGCAATAGAAACACAGAAAAGCAGTAACAGTTCAAATTTCAAAGTCTTCCTATTTCTTTTCATATGTATATGAAAGGTTAATGTAATATATCCTAGTGTGTCTACTGCAGGTGAAGGCTTTTCTATCATTCCTACATAATTTCTCTAGAGAAAAATACCCAGTTTGCTTCTTTTTCTATTTGTTCTGTCAAACAACTCCAGAAGCCCAAACAATCCTTGATTCTGTACTGTAAGTGATGTAACGACATAAATTAAAGTGATTTCTGCATTTAATTGAATTTAATTTAAGTAAGGTCTTGATGTCATAATCCCTGCAGTTATTCCTGAACCTCAGATGGTCAAAGCTAGATTGAGCTAGCCGGGCCTGGTATAGACATCATGTGGCTTGGCAGCACTGGTACATCTGAGAAGTCAGGGCAATGGTCAAATATGATCTGCTCCCCTTGCACTCATCAAATACCACACTGGGGTTTTATAGGTGCCCTTTTCACTGGTGCATAGTTCTTCATGGTGCCTAAAGAGATTAGGACACTATCTAAAGTATATTGCCTGTGTCTGTGATGTAGAATAAATATTTACATCCAACATATGTTTTTGATAGAGGTGTTGGCTTAAAGCTTGTTCAGTATTTAACAGCACTAAGCTGTTGAAACAGGTGCAGTTTTAAACTGTTTGGAATAATGAACTTCCTTGGATAGAATATAGCCGTGAAATTGCAAGTGGTGTTTCATACCATATCAGCGACCACCCTTATGTTGCTTATGCCTATCTCCTACCAGAAGCTAATTGGTTAATCGCACTTTTAATGCTTGGACAGGTTGGTGATTGTTCCATGTAATGTAAAACGATCAAATATTTACATACGGTTAGTAATGCAATCAGATTCTCTGCAAGTCAGAAAGGGAGGAGGAAGGGGGAAGCAGAGAAAGAAGGTGAAAAGGTCAGCAGTGCAAACAGAATATAGGTAAGAGAATAAACTTTTTCCCTTGAATAGCTGAGCATGCATTTTCTGTTGAGTATAAGAAATTTAAGAGAAAGCTTATTTTTCTTTATTGGAAGTGCAGCTTCACAAACGCTGGGAGAATGCTTGAACTGACCTCAATCTTTGGGACAGCATTACATTTTCATACGAATCAAAATGCTTAGACAGTTCTTTAGAGTGGAATTTGTTGCCTTTGCCTTATGTACTATAAAAAAATATGTTAAAAGAGTGATGTGGTGACTAAACTAAAGAGGAGAGAGATAATCCTCTACACACTTTTTCTCTTACTTAAAAGGAATAGTTTAATTTTCTTGAGTTTCTAAGTCTACCTCAAAAGGAGTACAGACGTCCACGGTCTTTTAAAACACTTGAAAGGAATACCTTTTTTGTTCTGACACTTGATGAGAGTTTTGTAAAAGTTCACAAATTCTTTTGATAAAACTGACACAGTATTTTGTGCCTATACTCTGCTTTGTCATCTATGAGCCATTACAAAAGTGATAGGGGTCAATTAATAGTCTTGATTTCAACAACCTTACATAAAAAGCTGGGATGTTGTGCTGAAAGTCTAATAAAATTGTATTATAATATTTTGACTGGACACACAGGATAATACATAGTTAGAGCCGAGCAGTTTAATTTTATTTTATCTCTGGTACAGCATGTTTCTTTGAAATAGTGGTTAAAGTTGTCATAAAGCAACTAGTAAATCTGGATCAAGATGACAACTAATTTCATCTAAATAAGATTGGTGAAGGACAGGTTCCTAAAGTTTGAACTGGATGGCTTCACAAGGTACTTTCAACCTCAGTGATCCTGTAGTTTTACATAGCAAGTCTACATAATGTTCAGCTATGCAGCTGCCACTGGGTTATACCAAGGGAGAAATTTTTTGAGACTTATCCGTGTTGCACTCAAGTGCATACTGTGAGACCTCAGCTGTAATTACTGGAGAAATCTGCACCAAAAAGAACCCCCTTGCACACCAGTGTATGTTCAGTTGTGGGCGAAAGGTCCATGTGCTCTTACCTCAAATATAGATTTGAATCTGTACATAGGCCCATGTCTTTGATCAAAAAGTCACAGAATTCTGAGTAAGGTCTGCACTGTTTATTGATGTTTCTTTTGTATAAAATTCCAGCTCTAAGCTTACATACTGTTTTGAGCTGCAGCTTGAGCACCAGTGCTCAAATCATAGATTCCTTGTTCTGTCTGTAGACATGGAATCACGCTTATCAATAACTAGTTAATTTATAAAATTTGGTTTAAAATATTAAGCTACCATTACGTATGTCCCTAAAATATATTGTTCAGTTCACAATCAGAACTATTGTGTAATTAATCTCTTCATTGTTTGTGTCTCTGTTAATGCAGTGAGTGTAGAAGCAATTTTTATCATTGGACAACCTACAGAATCATTAAAACATCATTCAGGATATGACTTATGAAGAGGACAAGTGCATCAGACAGATTTTTAATTTTCCCCTGTTTTAGTTCTTATTGTTTTGCACTGAGACAATGTATCATTAAGGATAAGAGAATTTATTTTCATACATAGGACATCCATTGCTATTTATGTATGACTGTATCATCTTGATTTCTACTGATACTGGATTATGGTAACAGTAAATCCAATTTGGATAGAATGAGAGAAGATGACAATGGAATATTTGCTGTGTGCCTGAATTCTAAACATGTCAGGAAGCATGTAAAAATTAACACGAGCATCAAGCTGCTCATTTATGGAAACCAGTCTGGGGTAACTTCATAGGTATTCTTTCCTGTTAAGCTTCACAGAGGACGAGGTTAAGCTCCAGCATGGCTGTGGGCTTCACTTAGAGGAAGTAGTACAGATGCAGAGCAGCACCACATGTGTCGAGGGACATTTTATACTGTCCTGGACAAGACTGAAATTATGGGCCAGAAGTATTCGTGTCCCCACTCATGCTGCCTCATAACTCCTCTTGTCTCCATTTCTATTGCACCAATATGTAATCCTTTATGTATTGCCATGATCTTTCAGTAAATCCAAATTGGTCTCAAAACAACTATCAAGAAAACAGGGAGAATGACATATAGCATGTGTAACTGCTAGTCAGGAAACAAAAATGTTCTATGTTTTCAGATCTCTGAAGAGTAATAAATGTCACTTGAAACACAGATAGTACTTATATTGACATAAAACCACAGCAAAATGTCCTAAAAACACTCTTCTTTTTTAAAATTGACACATACTGTATCTTTTTCAGCAAGGAAATACACATCTTTGTCTTCCTCTGTTGTATTTCTGCGAGACAGCCTTGCCACAGCTGTAATTTAAAACACCACAGCTTTTTCCGGAATCAAAAGTATTGCAACAATCATCTGCTTAGAAATAGAAAGAGATGAAAGGCACACTGTTAACGTTTGCTTCTACTCAAACTTTTGTTTCTTCCTGGTACCTCATATGTCAAAATTGCTCTGGTTTCAATTTATAAATTTTACATTGTAAAACAAGCTCACTGTCAATTTATATAAGAGATATGGACTCAAGTGTGTATAATCCATCTCTGCTATTTTAGACTTGATCTTTCTAAGTGATCTGGAAACTTCAGAAAAATACGCCTCTTGATCAATGAGAATTGAAATAATCATTATTAATGTGGAAACTTTCTATCAAGAGCTCTTCAAATAGATTTTTTGTTAATTGCTTCCTCACGAGCACTGGAAAAGGGAAGTTAATTTGCACAGAAATAGCAGATAAATGGAAATAAGGAAGCTTGCAGAAAGCTTGTGAAAGTTATCTAAGCTTTTTTGAAAAGATTTGAAGTGAGAACATATTCAGTCTGAATGAGTTCATTAATCCCCAGTGGGTATCTAATACAAATATGCAGGTCCACACTGAAAGCTCAAAAAATCTCTCATTGCTATTTGGGACAAACGTAGGGGTAGCTATTGTTAGAGAGGAGAAGCTGTTCTTTAATCTCTTTATTCATGTTGGTTTTACGGGTTAAGAATCTGCTCATTTGAAGTTGTTAGGCTGAATCAGCCCACATTAGCCCCTCAGATACGTTATTAGTTTTTTGAAACAAATTAATTAGAAGACCCTGATATTCTACCTTATGCTAAACTGCCTGAGTTATAATTGTGAGGATAATTGGATGTATCTCCCTACTCTACAGTAGGCATTCAATAGCAGATGGTGCCTTGATGTCTCATTTTTCAGAAATATGGTAGATTACATTCACTAGTATACTACAGAGTATCATCATAAATAATTGCCACTAAAGGAGTTGGCAAATAAAAAACATATACTATGACATGCATTTTAATAGAATTTGAAATGGTTCTTATCTATTCAGAGAGAACTTGTAAAGTGCTGTAGAGTGCTTTAAAATATAAGATGTTGCATAATAGTAATTGCTCTTATAATACATTTCTCTGCCTATCATTAGACTGTGTTTTTCATGTAACTTATTTGTGTGATATTCATGTCACATTCCATTTTTATTTCCAAGTTTCTCAGTCGCAGGATTTTAAATCATTCTTTAAAGTTTATTCATTTGGCTTTGCCTTTTAATTGTAGGCTTTTATATTTAATTAAGATTTTGGTGGCATCTGTTCCAGAAGTGCCGTATAAATGTTATGATTCATACATTTATGAATTATAAATATTTTGTTCCAACAAAAGCCAACACACAGAACTCCCAACACCTACACATAACGGGGAGAGCCATAAAATGCCTCAAGTTGAAAGTGTATACAGTCTGGCTTTAAATGTAAAACTTTTCCATGTTTGGTGAAACAAAGTTAGAAAACTGTGGACCTATTTCTTACTAACTAATTCTCATGATACCACTGCATTTGTTTTAACACCAGTATATCAACTATTTGCAGACCTCAACAATTGTTTCCTCTGTGTAACACACAGGTGTGTCATTTGCTCCTTCAAGTGGGCTAGGAATAAACTTCTTGCAAATTAAAGTGGTTGAATTGTCTGATTTTCAGATACCTGAGTATATTTTATATGCCCTATGACTGAAAGGAGGATTACATGGGTGCTTTCTAAGACCTGAAAGTTCATAAGTAGGTTCAGATCTCTGGTCATCTTAAGACCAGAAATGCAGATACAAAAATGATTTAATTCTGCTCTAGCTCTACCAAAAAAGGTTTGTGCTCAACTTTTCCTGGTTTACCTAAGGTGTATTCGAATGTTCTAATGACTGCTCAGCTTCTTGGCTGACAGTTCTACCTTCAGGATTGCCTAGTGTAAATATATGCTATCATAGTAAACACAAGAAATGTTCACATTTTTATGGTTGGCATTCAACATTTATTTGCAAAAGCTTGTTGTAGACCAAGGATTGGAATACTGAATAAAGCACATGGCCACCAATCAAAAAGGATTTTATCTGTCAAGCCCTCAATTTTCTCTGGCAGAAATAAAGGCATACCTACAGAAAATTGTGAGAACTGGGCAAGCATGGAAGCTGGATGTATAATGTGTGTATTCAGTAAACACCTGCACTTATTCCATTAAATAGTCCCTCGTTCCCCTGAATCCATGCTTAGCTACCTCAGCATGCTTTGGCATAGAGCTGTAAAGTTCAGCCTTCAGCTGCATAATGGTCACTTTCATTGACTCTCTTGGAACTGTCCCCCCATAGTCTCAACTGATACCTTCCAGCTCTTGCACTGCAAAAGATGATTCCAATTTCATTCTACTCTCTTCTTCCCATGCCTTTTGTGCTATATAGATCTTTAGTATCTTCTCTTTTCCAAACTGCATAATCCTATCTAATTGAGCCATTCATTCTATGGAAGTCATGCCATATCCATAATAATCAGTATGACTAAATTGGCTTTGTTAATTTATGAACACAGTAAAATTTTATTTTTATGGTTATAAAATTAATTATTTTTTCATTATTCTTAGAAGAAAGGGATGTAATTAAAGAGAAATAGAATTGAAACACAATCAATAAATGATTCCTGAGAAAGGAATCAAGACACAGAGTTAAAATCCATCCGTGTTAACTCTTAATCTTTTAATTTCATACTTAATGATTCAATGTAATTATTTTAATATATGCATACTCGTTGTATTGTGAAATGTACTAATACAAGTCTGATATTCATTGACTAGCCAAATACTTAGGATTGTAGAATAGCTCAGGTTGGAGGGAACTTCAGGAGGTCTGTAGTTCTATCTGGTACTCAAAGCAAGATCAGCTCTGGGATCAGACCAAGTTGTTCAGGGCTTTGTTCAGTCTGGTCTTCAAAACCTCCAGGATTTGCAATTTCCCTGGGCAACCTTTTCAAATGTCCTTATGGAGAAAGTTTTTTTTCCTGTCTGAACCCACACTGGATCTCTTTTGGATAGATGAAATTACTATTTTTTTTTCCCTGAACTTATTGGACAAGAACCTGCCCAGGACCAGAGCGTACACTGACAATTGGACATTCCTATAACTGAACTCACATATTATTTTGAGACAAAAATCAGATAAAGCACACATGTGCCAAACTGAAGCTGGCTGACATACAATACATTTTTTAATGCCCTGGAGGATATGGAGTCTGCATGCATGTCCTTATCAACTTCCCAAAACACAGGTTAAACAGTAATGGGGTGTAATGTATGAACTATTTAAACTACATGAAATGAATCTCCATCTGCCTGAACATTCCTGGGACTGTTTGTTCAAAATCCTTTTGAAGAGTTTAAAAGAGAAATGTTGACAGTCAGAGAGCAAAATAAATTTTCTCATGGGTAAAGCTCCACACTGTTGTACACCTCTGCAAAATTTTGCTTATGTCTGTTAAAGGGAGGCTCTAACTTGGATGAGTGTTAGGAGAGGTAACTAAGCTGACTGAGAAGGTAAAGCTTAATTCCCAGAAAACTAGCAGAACTTGTCTTGTTTAGTCTAGAAAAAAGGAAATCTGAGAAGGAACTGATTGCTCTCTACATTTTCATCAGGAGAATAAACAGAGAGAAAAAAAGAGCTATTGAATTTAAAGAGGAGATTTAATGTTGGCATAGGAGCAAATTATGAATAACTTTAGGATGGAAATTAGAGAGTTTTTTAGACACCATAAGCATGGCTTTCTTGAACAAATTTCCATTAGAAATGGTAAAAGCAGAGACCAAGTAATTTTTAAAAAGAATGTAATAGTTTATGAAAGGCTCACTTGTGACTGAAGATGACTGGATCTGCTGAAAGATTTCCTGTTTGATATTCTTAGTTCAGCAAATGACTTTTTTCAAAGTCTCTTAAGGACTTATTCTCAGAAATGCTAAACCCAGTTGAAATTCATTTAACCTTGTCCTGAAAGCAGTTCCTTCATCTGTAGAATGGATGTGCCACTTAAGTTGAATGAGCATTTTCAACCCTTAGGATAATTAAAAGAAAAAAAAAACCAGTTAAAATTAAGAACACATCCTGAACCTTTTTTAAAGCAACATAGCAACGTCAGATTTCCAAGGTTAATTAATCTGTAATAGAAATAGGCAGCTGAATTGATGAGAATGTTTGAAAATCTTATAATACAGAGGTAAGTCTTCCTACAGGGGCTCTCTGGGTACTTTCTATTGTGCATGAAGAAATTCTGCTAACATAGTACACAGTTTAGGAGCATACAGCAATTATTTACTGATTAATACTCATGGGAAACAGTTACTAATAACATGCTTCCAGGTTAAGCATTGGCATGCTCATGGTGCAGGGATGTCATAAGTCTCTGCTGGTGAGGCAGTCATCATACAGGAGGTGAAGGTATGTTCTCTGTTCCCTCAAGTGTTGCTGCATTGCTGCATCTAAATTCTTTTTTCCTTGGTTTTTATATCGTTTCATACTGACGTCAAGTCACTGAGTTAGTAATTTTCATCTCTGCTCTTGTCTTTATTATCTTGCATAGAATTAATTTTTCTTTCCTCCTACAGCTTAAAGGGCCAAGGTCAGAAAGCTGTGTTTTAAGAAAGGCAGGCTTTGCATCACATGCAGCTGAATTCCTAATCTGAGTTATAACAGTATCACCTCTGAATGTTCAAAACGTTGACATCTGTAGATCTAGCACTAAGGAACTGCCCTCCTCCAGCATCTGTGGTACTACTTAGTTTTGAGATTACTCAGGGTAAAAATTAATTCTCTTACTCTGTCTCCTTCACTGTAATTGTAATTAATGCACTAAAGAAATTGAAGCTTTTGCATTATTTTGGTGTAGTTTTGCTGTATAAGCACATTCTATTACATGCATATGTTAGGAGTAGAAACATCTCCAATGAGAATTATGCTTAATTGCAAATAGAAAAATATGATATCTGTATTATTGAATAGCAAGCTACCTGGGAAGGGAAGAAGTTAAATTTGCACCATAAAAAAGTGGGAAATTACAGGAGTTTACAGTTTACAGTAAACTGAGATGAGCTATTGAGACAAAAACATTTTTCTGAAATGGACCATTTCATTATTTAGCAGACATTTTTCAGTATGACAGTAGCAATCACTGTTTGCAGAACAATCATATCTGTGCACTCAGCCTCTAAATTTTTTTGCTGATTGCCCCTTCAAACCTGTGGATATCTGGAAACAAATGTAAGTGTAGGTAGGTTTGACAGCAGCCTATTTAGCCTTGGCCGTGGGTTTACATTATTTTAGCTTTTGTTCTGCCTCGGTTTTAAGAAAGTTGTCATTTGCATTAACAGCCCTCCCTTTTCTTTCTAAGTGACCCATGAAAATGAAACAGGAAGTTATTCCAGCCAGGAGTGTAAAGCTCTTAGCTGAGGCTAGACTTTTGAACCTTAAATTATCTTCAAAAACAATGTACTGCAATTTAGGTTGACATCATTACATTTCCTGTGCATTAAAAATAGAAGAATAATGGTTAGGCAAAATTCTCAGCTCCTAAACATGAAATAAATTATTATTAATAACATACCAAGTGATCCACAGACTCACATAACGAGCAGTGCTTGCGTACTCTTGCTTGCCAGTATGAATTGCTGTAGTAATGTGTGTTACGACACATTACATGGCAGTGAGGTTGCACTAGAGGATCTCCAGAGGTCCCTTCCAACCCTAACAATTCTGTGATTCTGTATTCTAAATGCTAAATATTCTTACGCAATTAGTAAACCTCTAAAAATAATATAAAGACTAATTCTAAATGAAAAAGTCTTTGCATATACTGTTCTCAAATATTCTAAGTAGACAAGAAGTTGTTCAAATTAATTTAACTTTTAAAATTGACTTATAATCCCTAGAAGAGACCAGCACATATTAATTTGTACACTTTTCTATTACAAACTGTCAGCAGTAATAATTTCCCACTTCAGTGTTCCTTCTGGGCATCTGTTAGATTTATACCAAACCCATTGCTATTTTGAATGTTAATATCAGGATACTTAATGGATCAAAGAGCTTTAGCAAGAGTTTTCTCCAGTCATGACTGTTCCTTCCTTCATTTTGTATCATGGCATTTTATTTCCCTGTTCAAATTTGCTAAAACTTTCCATGAACAAGGTAAACAGAACTATTTGAAGAGTGACAAATTGACATCAACAAACTTTTTTAAAGGGAAACTATTACTATGATCTATGCAAGTATGTATTCTTATATACTTTCAGATATAGATGCAATATATGTAAAACATCTTACTGACTTCTTTCTTCCTTATGTTGCTGTATTACTATTTTGCTAGCTCATTCCTTATTCTGAAAAAGGAGTAAATAAACTTCTGCAGTAATATAACTTACCAGATATTTTAAAGATCTGATGTCTTCCTAAAAAAAACCCCAAACCAACAAAACAACAAACCACACAACAAAAAAACCCAACAAAACCAACAAAAAACCTCTCTTGAGATTCTCAGGATTTACGCAGTAATTAATTTAATTCTTTATTCTAGCAGAAATGGGGGCACAAAGCAGAATCCACCCGAACATGCTTTTGTGATGTGAACAGTAGGATTTAATATACCTCTTGCATCTTTAATTCTATAAGATGGTGCCACTCACAATGACTCCTCATTTTGATCAGATGAAATTGAAAAGTAAGCTTTTGTGATCATTCCGTAATTCTACTTATTCAATGAAGTTGTTTATTTTTCCAAAATTTACAACAATCTCTACTGACACTAAGCAGTTCCAGCATTTGCTGTTTGAAACTGGCACTTTTTTTTTGTCCTCAGGACAACTGTAATTTTCTCAACAGGTAAATTAATGCTTGGGGAATGTCAAAAGAGACTTAATGAGAAATCACATGTGAGAAAGGATGTCGTATTTCCAAGTATGATTGAAAGCTCACCATGACTTCGACCCTGGTATCTTATTTCCCTGCCACTCTCACAGTTTCAAGTTAGTCACATACTGCTTGACACAACCACATTCATCAAATAGACAGTTTCAAGTTATTATCCAGCATTTTACATTGTCCAAACTTGTTTAAACTTCACAGATATTTTTCCAGCTTCTCACTGTAATGAAACAAACGGCAGTGAGGCTTACTGGGACCATAGCCTGTGGCTAGCATATGGCAGGTTTTACCTATTCCACAAAACATTTTCCAAGCAGCAGCAAGTCCTCATTCTAGGTTGAATGACATGCACAAAGTCATCCACAACTTCTTTGGGCAACCTGTTCCGGGGTCTCACCATCCTCTGAGTAAAGAACTTTTTTCTAATGTCTAATTTAAATCTCTCCTCTTTCAGTTTAACACCGTTCCCCCTTGTCCTATTGCTATCTGCCGTGTAAAAGGTCTCTCTCCCTCTCTTTTATAAGCCCCATTTAAGTACTGGGAGGCTGCAATGAAATCTCCCCAGAGCCTTCTCTTCTGCAGGCTGAACAGCCCCTGGTCCTTCAGCCTGTCCTCATAGGAAAGGTACTCCAGCCTTCTGGCCAGCTTCATGACCCTAATATTTTGACATTATATAGCTAGACTTGCAACAAAGAATGTTCTGCTTATAGATTTGTCCTTTAGAATGTGGTGTACCTCGGCTTAAGTGACCAACTACTTTCCACAGAATATAGGAAGTTTGTGATGATATCACATGACGTACTTTTACTCTGAGGGACAGAAGGCCCAAACTGTGGAAAAAATTAATTTCACTTCAGTGCCAGCTGATGATAAAGTGCTTGTAAGGACTAGATGATGACCTTTTTCAGAAGGCAGCAGCAAAACGCATATTCCCAGACTAATAAATTTGATTCTAATACAGCAGATTCTAATGGGCTTGTCATTATTGTATCTTTTTTTTATTTTGATCAAGTTACTACTACCTATTAAAATTTATATTTTTTCTTTTTGTTTCTTTCTACTTTAATTCCATGTTATCCTCCATATTTTCTTTAATATTACAGTACAGAGTCCCTCAGCTTTTTCTCGTATGTGCAACGGTGGATACAAAAGGAGTAAACTTACACGGTCTGTCATATATGAGACTGAGGCTCCATTTCTGCTGAAGAAATGGGGGAAGTCCATTATCTGTGTGTTACCATATTCTATACTACTGATCCTTATATTTATCTTCCATTTGTGTAGACATGAGATACATTTAGATATTTAGATTCACTGGTCCTCCTGTCACTGAAACTGCAGGAAAAACAAAAACCCTCCAACAGCACTTTAATGTTAGAGAGTCACGGCATTACTTTATTTTCTGGCCAGGATGTTGTTCTGGCCAGGATGTACCACAGAAATCATCTTATCCACACATAGCCTGGTTATGCAGAGAGAATTATTCTGATACATGACATTTCCTAGATTTTTCAGATCTTTTATACAATCAAAATTCATAGAAATGAATTGGGTCAGTGTTCCTTGGTTTCAAGTTGTGTAGTTCTTAGTATTTGGTTTCTTATTGGATGCAGGTTTCTTCACCTGCAATGCTAATTAGGTCTTCTTTCCTTGATTTTCTTATCAGTCTTTTCCGGAGGAGGGGGCAGGGTCTGGGGTAGATGTTCGCAGACGGCTGCTGATGTTCTGCTGATGTTCCATTGATGGCCTTATCTCTTTGGGGCTACTCTCAGTTTGTTGAGATCTCAAGTTCATCAGGCCTCACCTAGAGGAACAACGGCCTGCAAAGAAACTTCAGTTCTCTCCCCGCCAGGCAAAGGTGAACAAACCTTTGACTAAAGTTATACAAAAATTTTTAAACTGGTATATTTTCCAACACTCCCAAACTCACTTAGTAAACCTGTGGCTAATTGGAAAATGGAGTTCAACAGCACTCTACCTGCCAAGTAAAATGAATTGACCTAATATAGGGCTTGTGGTTGAACAACTGGAGACTCCCTCTTTTGTTTTAGAGGGAATTATAGTATTAAATGAACAAATAAATTAAAAAAAAAAAATTAAAATCCCAGAGGATTTTAGCCCCTCCTTGTTGTTTGTTTTCTAACCAGCTATTAATTTTCATAAAGGAAAAATGGGAATAAATAATGTAATTAAAAATAATAGTATGTTAATCTTCTATCCCTAAGCTTCCATTTAATTGCTTGAAGGGTGATGCATTTGGATCTGATACTTATTTACTAGGGATGAGTGCTTAGCCACTTATTGTATTAATATTGACAGATGTCTCAGAGAGATAGTAAGTGAAAGCATATCAGTAATGCGCAGTCATTTAACATTAGCATGTAATGCTACTTAATACATGTTGACTTCCACATTTACCTTCTTTGGTGAACAGAAGAACAGCATGAGAGTTTTTTCCAGATTTGGTTTGATTTAGCCACCAAATAAGTGAAAAATGACAAGCAAATAAGTTTTCTAAACTGATAAACCTAATGTTTCGTTTCACCAGTGGGAGGGGGGGAATATAACATTAAAAGGCTAGTTTGTCAGGTACATTTATTGATGACTACAGGTGGTTTTAGAAAAGTTTTTGAGCACTAATTATGATAGGAATTCTCCTCTCAAAGGCTGTATATAGTTCAGAGTATTAGGGGAACACAAGTTTTTCCACAAATTTCCGTTCTAAAAATTCATGGGGAAAAGAAAGAAACAAAGACTGATAAAGTCATAAATTCTACCCCTACAAGGAGTGTTGTACTCTTCCACAATATATTCTAAAGCATCTCCTGATGTAGATGTGAAAATATCGAGTGACTAATCTCTACAACTGCCCTTTACCAGTTCTCTCACTCTCAAATGTGTGAAGAAGTTTCAATATTTATTTTTTAATGTCAAAGAAATGCAAGTAGTAGTAGTAGTAGTAGTAGTAGTGGTAGTAGTAGTAGTAGTAAAAAAAAAAACTAGAGGAGGAAAGATTTAATGATTTTCTCGAGGATTGTGAACTAGTATTGAAACATATATTGTACAGGTGCATGTTTCTGACATGCAGGTCATCTGACATGCAATGACAAAGCAGTAGGAATATATGAATATAAATACCCATTTTAACATGCACCCTTAGCAACTCTCCTCATATAGGAATACCTAAATTGAAATGATGTATTCTGAAAGTTTTCCAAGAGCTTGGTATTTATATGACTCTTCTTTGACTGCTGTTAAATTTGAAAAATGTGGATAAAAATGTTTAGAGAAATTGGCTTGTTACCTGACTGGTGTTGCCTCTGATATACCTTTGCTGCAGGGCTTGTAAAGTTTTTATCTTTTTTCAGCCAGGCAGCGCAGAAAAATATTAAATATATTCATGTATCAATAGGAAAAAAAAAAAAGAGAGAAAAAAATACTCTTTATCCAGTTGTAGTGGGTTTGTTTTTTCTTTCTTCATACATATGCCTGCTTTGTCCCTTACCATCTCCAGTTTGGCCAAAGTACTTCCATTGTCTTTTAGAAAGCATCAGCTGTTTTGGCAGATAGAAGCCACTCTACTGTATCTTCCTTACAAATTCAGGAATCCCCACAGAATCATAGAACATACTGAGCTGGAAGGGACTCATCAGGAACATCAAATCCAACTCCTGGCCCTGCACAGGACACCCCAGGAATCATCCATGTTTCTGAGAGCATTGTCCAAAATCTTGAACTCTGTTAGGCTGGTGCTGTGACCACTTCCATGGGGAGCCTCTTCTAGTGCCCAGCCACCCTCTGGGTGAAGAATCTTTTTCTGATACCCAGCCTAAACCTCCCCTGACTCAGTTTCATGCCATTTACTCATGTCCTGTCACTGGTCACCAGAGACAAGAGATCAGCACCTGCCCCTCTGCTTTTGCTCGTGAGGATGCTGATGACCACAACAAGGTCTCCCCTCAGTCTCCTCTTCTCCAGGCTGAACAGACCAATTTACTCAGCTGCTCCTCATATGGCTTCCCCTCCAAACCCTTCACCATCCTTGTGGCCTTCCTTTGGACTCTCTGGAATAGTTTTATGTCTTTTTTATATTGTGGCATCCAAAACTTCACACAGTACTTGAGGTGAGGCTGCCTCAGAGCAGAGCAGAGTGGGACAATCCGCTCCCTTACCCAGCTGGTGATGCTGTGCCTGAGGCACCCTGGGACACTTAGATAGTAAATAATAGTCTGGTTTTATTCACTACAGTTCTTCCTTCATCTGTTGCTGCAAGATCTGCAGTGACTCAGGAGCAGTCATGAGTCACCGTCATTCTCTTCAGGAAATCTGTATCAAATGAGAACATATATATTGAACTTCGTATCAAACCGTGAATGAACAGAGTGAGATAAATACACTGAGGAGGCCGTCTACAGAGGGAATGCAAGAAAGGGTGGTTTTGAATAGGTCAATATGTGAAAAATTTAGTCAACAAATGGAGCCAATGTTTTATCAGGCTCACCAAGCACTGGAATGGATTGGAGCCTTAACCCAAAGAGTATAGATGAGTACAAACTGGGAGAATTTGGGAACTGTGAGATTTAGCTTGCTTGTTCGTTACTGGGCAAGAGCAAAACCTGTAAAAAACCCGAGATATTTTATTCACTAATTCAAAGTATAATCTGATTGAAACCGATGCCAGAAGAAAAACTCTGTGTAAGTCAGGAGCTGCATTCTTCAAGCTACATGTTCTTTTCCTGTATCAGCTCCTTATGTCTGTGAGTACTTTTGATCGCCTTTGTTTATGAGGAACAAGAGACAGATATGACAATTCTAGGTTTAAAAAAAAAAAAATCCCCAGAGCCCAGAGGGAGGAACTCCTTTAGATGTGTTCTTACTGCTGAGACAAGTCAAGGTGTCTAACTTTCTCATGAAGATGAATTAGGTCTCCCAGGGATTAGAGTGCATTTCAGAGTGAAAGTTAGGTGTCTTACAGCAGTAGTGATCATTAGGGATGCTGTTAGCTGGGTGGTAGTTTTAAAATCACATGAATCTTGACTTCTTTGTAGAAACTGGTATTTTTAAAGAGGTGGTTTTATGCTGTGGTAAAGGAACATATTGTTACACACTGCATACAACAGGAAAAAAACCATGTAAGCTAAGATATATAGTTAGAGGTATCATAATTGAATTCTCTGTAACTTATTCTATGGCCAAGAACACGTCACAGACTATGAACACAGTGATTAAAAAAAAAATAAGACAATTTATAATTAAAGTATCTGTATGCACAATTAGTTTTTTCTTTTCCATTTCTTCTGTCAAGCTGTCCAGCCCAGGGATTCTGTACTCATCAAGACTCATGACTAATAGCACACTTTGAAAAATGTCCAAATAAAGTGTTTTTGTTGTGTTGCGATGGTTATATCATTCACTAACCTGTAGAAAGACTTGCATTTTTAACATAATTGGCAACAGCCCTGAAAGTGCTGGCTCAGTCTTTGCTCGTTGAATACTGTACTCTCCTAAACTGTCTGGGTACAGTTGAGTTCAAATAGTAAAAATAGTAATGGTGAAATTTTCTTCCTGTTTAAAGTAGAGGAAAGAAAAAAAAAGATGGATGTGTGGGATAAAGTTGGCTTTACATTTATTCCTGATATTTTGTTCACATTTGGAGACTAAGTATAGCAGTTCTCAGACTAGCTTTCTGAGATTATACAGAAACGTACAAATTTTTGGATTGTGCTTCTTACTTCACAAGTTCAGAATTTTCTTTAGTCAGCTAAATCATTATCTTTGCTAGCCTTCAAGCATTACCCCTTCCTCTTCTTATTTAAATTTATTAGGTTTTGGTTGGGTTTTTTGATTGATTGGGTTTTAAAGTTAATAGTTTGACAAAGAGTTTCATGTCAAGAAAACAATTTCAAACTAAATCTGGTTAATAGTACTAATCAAAGAGAAAAGACCCCGCAATTACATCTAAGTATTTTTTTCATATGAAAACCTAATTGATATATGAAAATTTATTAATATGTTCTGTTGTGTACGAAATATTTTGGGAAATAAGAAATACATTTTTTTTCACCTGAGATGCCATTGTTGCAGTAAGCTCAGTAGTTTCCTTTTGTGTCAAATAAAATAAAAAACCGCTTTTACTGCTAGATGTTCTCTTGCTCTCTCCCCTTTTCTTTCGCAGCTGATAACCACATTATTTTTTTAATTGATAAAAAGTGGTATCAAAGCTGATAGTACTAAAATCAATAATGGTTTAGAAAGCTAATTGGCCACCACAGAAAAAAACACAGTAGTAGTCCATTTTATGGTTATATTAGGTGAATGTAATTTCTTAAGCTAAGATTCTTGGAGCCAAAAGCTCACATCAGTCATTCCCATATTTTCCTATTAACGCACTTTAAATTTTTATGAGTATTTACTTTTTCCAGACAGAAGGAGTCATATTCTGCCTAAGAGAGATGTAGAAAACGTCTTGGTGCTACAGAGATATGAAGCATCATTTGAAGAAACTGAGCTTATTAAGTGAACAGAAATGACACTCCTATTGTAGAGTTGGTCTGTATTGTATACAGACAATTCATTCCATTTCTTCATTCCATTGCTCAGACTTGAATCTGGTGTGGATTAAATAGAAGCATTTAAGGTCCTCAGGTGTCAGTTGTTTTCCATGTAATATTCTTATGGAAAACAACAGAAGGCTCACACCGGGAGAAATCAGAGTTTGTAAGCTGTGGCTTTCATGCTGCTTGACTACGTGTCTTTCTGAAGTCTGTGTTGCATTTGGGAGCAAGAGTTGCAATCCTATTACTTTTAATGATGCCTTTCCTTGGGCTTAGAATTAAAAGCCAAACACGGTTAGAGGGTAAAAAGGGTTTTACCTCGGGGTTTTATTTAAGGATCCTCTGGTGCACCACATCCAAGTAGAAAGCACCCCCGAATGCACACCGAAAGTGCACACCCGAAAGATGCACTCCCCCCCAAGATGCCCACCCCAAGATGCACGCACACAATAATTCTCGTATACAGTTATAGACCTTGCACATTAGCATATCTATCAAAGATTCCCCAATGAGAGGCTCAAGAGAAGCCCCCGTCCTAGGGAATGTTCCCCCTGAATGGGCCTATCTTGGTTTACAGAATGTGTTCTGGAGAGGACCTTGGTGTCTGGGGCTTTCTGACCCAACTTCGAGGTTTCCAAGATGTTTAGTCTCCTGGCTTAATGGAACTTTGGGTCTAAGCTAGTTATCAGACTTGGGGAATTACAAGTATGTGGGCTAAAAGCACTAAGGATACATGCAGAGCTGTATGAAAGGGTATGTGAAAGGGTATATGAGAGGGGTATATGAAAAAGCAAAAAATCATCGTGGCATCATTAGAAGACTTGTTTCAACTTACACAATCACTTGAGCTTGGATTTTTACATGACTGATAAGGAAAATTATGTTAGAAAAAAACAAAAGGAAGAATGAAACAGCCTAGTTGCATTGATAGAGCACTACTCTTTGCCATTCTATTCACAGAGTTTCCATCAGCAGTTTTACAGTCCTGCAGAAAAAAAAAGTCTGATTATCTTCTGGATAGAATATAGGACATGTGGCATGTTCTCCCAGGGAACTTATATTTTATGTCATGAAAACTTTCTACTACTAAGTGCAGGAGCACTGCAAATAGACTTGTGACTTGACTGCTAATTCAAAGCACTACAAAATCAATTTTGGTACCATGTAATAGCAATTAGGTCTCATTTTCATATTGCCTTTAACAAAATATTAAGGGTTTACTCTGTCTACAGTGTTTTAATGTTTTAATAGACAATAATTCCTCTGTGTTCATTAACTGCAAACATTCATTCAAGGATTTAAAGACTTCATCTGAGAAAGTAGAACTCTTTAAGATGCAGTTAAGCACATTTGTAAGATGCTTTTTAAAAAAAATAACAAGACAAAAAAGTAACCAACATCCCCTTTAAATTATTTTAGACTGTTTCTACAATTTCAAACACCTTGAAAGTGATTCATAAAAGCCAATTAAAAGCTATCCTGTTGGCTCTGCAGGAGAGACTCATATATCCCTTTCACATAATCCTTGCTGAGGTATGATGAAATGGGTAGAGCTAGAGAAATAGCAAGTTTCTAGACTTAAAAGTGACAAAGTATCTAGTTACTCCTCACAGGAACTGAAGGGGAAAAATCAATTATAATGTCTTTGCATCTAAAAATACGGCTTATACCTCTGCATGGTGCATTATCATCAGAGCTGAGCAGACTAGAGAGCAAAGAGGGAATGGGAGACTGAGGAAGTGATCACCAGAGGATGCATTAGAAATTCAGCAGGCTGAAAGCAATTTCAGTTAGAAAGCAAGAAAGAAAAATGTTTTGATGTTAATTCATTCATGCTTCACCATTTGACTTGCAGTCAGGGCCATTCGCCTTGTAGCTTAGTGGGAACAGGTAGAAATTTTTATGCCTGATTCTGATTTCTCTTACTATTGAAGCAAACCAGAAATTAATCCAATAAAATCAGCCCAGAAGTACTTACATAAGATTAGTGTAAAAATCAGACCCCTTATATTTCTGTGACATAAATATGTAGGATTTATGGCTATTTCTTTCAGACACCCATCAATTCTTTGGACAGAATTAATAAATGTAATTCATAGTAGTTCCTGAAATAACTTCAGGCAGTTTCATTCTTTGCTACTTCCTCTTTTAAAAGGGGAGTCAGATTTTACCTTCCCTTTCTGAGGAAGATATGTACATCTTAGGAATACTTTCATAAGATGTATTTTGTTTGAGTTCTGGATAAAAGTGTCTTGGTTTTCCTAGCAGGTCAGTCCGTCCAATTATAGCAGAAAGTAAAAGGCCTGCCCTGATAATCATACCTACTCTTTACTTATGAGCGCTGCAAGCACTGTCTGCAAAGTAATGACAGAGCTTCTGCTCTCCCTGTGCTGCAGCCAACTGCACTTAGCTATTTGTATTTAATTCACTCTGAAGAAAGTGTGTGAAATTCATATAAGAATTTCAAGAGATGTCCTTCTGTGATGGCCAGACAAGGCATAAGCAGTTATTTCAGATATCGACACCTTTCCAGTCTAAAGCATACTTCATTTTCAGCACACTGCTAAAGTAGAAGACGCTGAAGTGCTGCATATCACGGCTGGCTACTACATCTTGTTTCATGTGATTTCGGGAATTCTTTAAGAATACTACCCTGTTCCTCTGCAACATAGTTTGTCTCCGCTTTTCACACTTCATTCACCCCTCATCTGCAAAAAAGAAAAGCTTGTTATCTTCAGAAATACTGCACAGAGAAACCTTTTCTCACTGAAAAAAGACTACTAAACCAAGGCCTTTTAAAGGTAGAGTACAAGGCTGCAAAACCACAGCTCTGAAGAACCAGCAGCTGCCTTGAAACATAGTGCTTGTGGCCAAACTGCCATCAATGTCTACTTTTCCGCTGACTTAATTGGCACTTCACCCAACCAGAGCAGGATTCATTCTTTCATACTTTTCTGTTCAGACACAGGGAAAAGACTCTATTAGCTGCTTTGATGTAAACCAAACCTTTACTCAGTTAACAGGACCTATCAATTTAAGTTCACTTAGTTCAGGCAAAATCAGAAAAAAACTTCAGTTCCTTTTAGTGCATTGACTGAGCTGCAGACAGCTGTCAATAGAAAAGAGCTGAATCGGTGCATTTGACTAATATTTTGGACTTTATCAGTAGGGCCAGAACTGAAAAGGCGGAAAAGTGCCCCTCCATAGCCCCCGCTGTCGTGAGAAGTATCTTCTAATAATACGTTTACAAGAATTTCAATTCAACAACCATTTTTTCCCCAGAGTTTGTGCTTTTGAATCAATAGAAATATTTCAGTTGTCTTGTGTTTGTATTGCATAACATTATTCAGAGACAAGATTTTGACCCACCTATAATGCTAGAAACTATGCAAAAACACATTTAAGCCAGATTTGTGGTTTTAAATGCTCTGGAAGAACAAGATCTTTATTTGAGGTCAATTACTGCAGCTTAAAGCTCTATTGGGCTACACAATTTGGTATTTAGTATAAGAAGACTGGACAGAGATCCTCTAAAACAAAATGCTTATTTGACTGTGGCCTTTGAATCATGTGAGCTTTTCCTGAGACCATTTTCTGGCTTTTATTTATCACAGGGAAAAAAAAACCACCTCAAACTGTAAACATTAACAACTGTGTGTAAAGGTAAATGTCTGAAACTGAGTCACTGAACCTTCAAGCAGAGCCTGCTGCTGGCTGGCTGCAACTGCTATGGACCACCTGTAAATTTTGAAAACACCTGGTCTAAAGAAAAGTGGCATGCCCCAAATCCTCCAGTTAACAGAGACATGAAACACACCAAGCTGCTCAAGCATTGCATTATTTAGGTTGGGGAAACAAAGGGCTTAGGGTTCTAAAAAGAAGAGCATGTGGTAGAAAATAAGAGTTCTCTAAACGAAGTAGTCTCCATAAGAAGAAGTGAACCTGAAAAGAAGGCAGTGAAGATCGTAGCTGGAGGAAAGATCCTGGAAGTGGAGGAAGATCCTTAAGATCAGACGATTTAATGGAGACAAATATTAGGCATGGACAAAAATGCTGGGGGCTACCGAGCGGCCTCAGTTGATGATGCCCAAGACAGCTGACACACTGCTGTGCGAGCAGCAGCACAGCAGGAGCTGACAGGACTCTGCCTGACATCTGTGCCAGCAGGGACCTCCCTGCTGGGAAGTGCAGACCCAGTGGCAAAGTGTGGAAGAGTGAGGGAGGGAGTGAATACATGATATCATCAAGCAGAATAAAACTTTGAATCTTGTTGATTCTTAATTAATACCCCAGTACCCAGCTCACCTGTGTGCTGTGATTTACTCCCTCCCACCCATAACACAAGCAGTGTCAGAAAAGGGATGCAGTGAACCTCGCTGTAATGGCATTAGGGGATCCCTCCAGCAGCAGTTGTGTGTCAGTGTGAGTGTGTCTACGTGCAGGTGGCAGGTGCACAGCTCACCACCTTGTTGGGCTCTATCCATCCTGGCAGGGAACCTCACTGGGGATTTTAACATGCTGGTAACCACAAGGCTTCTGTGGCAGCAAGTGCAGTTGTTTGGCTCTTAATTCAGTGCATTTGTCTGCATTAAAAGTGATGAAAAATGGATGCTGGTCTCCAAGCTAATCAAAGAAAACAAAGCAGAATGAAACTTATGTCCTTGTGCCATCCGTATTAGTAAGCACATAAATATTTCAGTCTTCAGTGTCATTTACTTTAGAATCTGTGTCCACTGTTGACTTCTCAAGAGGATGCTCGTTTTAGGCCACCAATTCAACTTTTCAGATAGGACAAACTGTGAGGTGGTATTACTCAGAATTTATACAGAGGGTTATATTTTGCCAGTCACACATGTAAACATGGAAAGTAGTAGTTACAGAGAAACTTTGGGTTGGTAAACATAAATCCACAGCACCCATATGAGGACTGAGCAGAGATGACTTGGATTAATTCAAGTATTAAATAAAAAAAATTAAAAAACAAGAAAGGAGGAACAGAGGAAAGATGTATTATGTGTCACATGGATGGATACACTAGGAAGTTACCCAATGTAGGCATGTTTTCTTAAATTAGAAAGCAAATACATGCAGAAGGGTTTAATGAGCCGTAATTCTCTTAAGAACTCTTAAAATGAGAAGTGCAAGTGCACTTCTGTTCTGTGGCTTAACATACTTTCTCTGTATGTAGGGAAGTATAAGCCTTGATTATCTGATGTCCCTTGATGTTTTAATGATTTCTTGTGTTCTTTCTAATATTTCATTCTTTGTTGTGCATATCCACTTGCTTTTTACTTTAGGGCTAAGTAAAAGTTATGATTGTTTTGATTTGTAAGTAGTTAGCTGTAAAAAAAACCTGGCTGATGTTTTTGGAATTGCATTATGTTTTCTAAGATATAAAAGCATATCTGTTAAAACATGGATAGGTCAAACGACCATCACTAAGGTTCTGCCAGGCGTTTATGTCCATGAGCATAGCTTTACAGGATGATCCCAAGATCATTTACTTGAACCTTTCCACATATTATTGCAGAGAAAGCAAATATTAAACCCATTATGTCAGAATCAAGGTGATTTAATGGTGTGTTTGGTAATAGCTCCTCTTAATATTTTTCTATGCCTCAGAGACCAGGAATTTAGGTGCGTTGCCTCAGGGAGGATTATTCAATTTTTAGAATGCTAGCATGCATCACAATTCCCATTTTTGTCCCCTGTTGAGTCATAGGAAGAATAGCGTCCCCATTCTTAGAAAGGAGGGCAATGTGTTTACGTAATAAGCAGTGGGAAATTAGTTTATGATTCAATATCAAGTTTGGAATCTGTGCTAGGGAGTCAAAAGCAGATTAGCTATGTCCTTAACAGGAAATATTGCCATAGAAACTGAGGGAGTACTTGCTAGCTGTTAGAAGTAGACACACAGGACTTATTTTAATTTTGGGGGGCTTTTTTATTATAAAAATCTTTGCAGTTTCAGCAGGAGCAATATCTATATTCTCCTGAGATTTATGCCTTTATTTTACATTTTATTTCTCATGCTGTACTAACCTCTATAAACTTCCTTGGTCTCCAGAAGCAGTCTAACTTCAATTCATTACTTCATCATAATAAAACTTATTTCAAGGTACATTAGGCTTCTCCAGGCAGAACACTAATACGATATGTTTGTTTCAAACAAACAAATGAAAAAAAAGTGGTGATGGGAGGCACATTTTTTCATTCAGCACTCAGTGAGCTGAGACTCTCTCAAAAACCTCCAGTTGGCTTCAGAGCTATTACCTGTGTTGTGCACTGCTTAAAATGTATTGAAAGAGTAGGAAGAAAGTGATTCATAGAGTTTTAAGGGAGAAGCTGAGGTCAGAAAACTGTATCAAGAAAAAAAAAACCTCAAAACAATTCCGCAAATAAGAAAAGGTCTCAGAGAAATTTCACCTGGCAGTTTCTCCTGGTAATTGCAGGAACATGGGGCAGAGCCCTCAAAAGAGTACAGTATACATATACATATACATATACATATACATACATACATATATATATATATATATATATACATGCATAAGAATGGAGGTGATCATCTCCTTTCTGTCTTTTCTCTACATGTATTTTTTCCAAAACCAAAGAAAATGCCATGGTTTAACCCCAACTGACAACTAAGTACTGGGCAGCGACTTGCTCACTTGCCATCACGTCCAGTAGGATGGGGAAGAGAACTGGGAAAAAAAGATAAAACCCAAGGGTTGAGATAAGAACATTGCTAATACTAATACAATACTAGTATTGGAGAATAAAAACCAAGAAAAACAAGTGATGCATAAACAATACTGATGTGCACCAGCTTTGCCAAAGTTCGATTATAGGAATGATTTCTGTAAGTTGGTCAATGATAACTTCAAATGCACAGAAACTGTGTTGGATGCCACTGGAGCACAATAATTTTCCTAATCCAAAATATCACTTTTAAGAGTGCATTAGTACAAAATGAAATGAGGACATTCAGATCATGAAAGCAAACAAGTGGAAGCAATTTGTTAGCTAAAATTCTATACTGCATCAATTTTTGAATGGAACAAAAGAAGGAACCATACATTAAAGAACCCTTGGTAATGTGGAAGTGAAATAGTTCCTTCAGGTAGGAAATCTATCCTCATCTTTCAGTGCTATGATCTAAACTGAATGCTCCTGCCTAAATATCCACGTATCTATGGTAATAGAAAGATGAGAACTTTCTCAAGAAACATGAACAAATTTCACTGTCCACGACAGCTGGGTGAAAAACAAAACGTCAAGAATATGGCTGAATTAGACAGCAAATTTATTAATGTAATTTATCAGACAACTGCTAGGCATGATTTTATACACTGCAAATATGGTGCAACTGTTAAAAAGACAGCATCAGCCCATTTTTGGGCTCTTCTTTCCCTAATCACTTGTAGTTGCAAGAATTAGAAAAAGGATGTATTTTTACACTCTTGCTGTGTCAAAGATAAGCAATTTCAACTCACTGGTAAAAATATTCCTCTTAGGGAATTTTCAGTTTTAGCTTATCAGGAGACATTTGTTCATCCAAATATCTAGGTAATGCACAAGAAAGTGCTGTCTAGTAAATCACAGCAGCTCAAACCTAACCTGCTGATCAGCTGCCTTAAATCACTGACTTGTTTATAAATAAATTAAAAAAAAAAGAGGTTCTTTCTACTTTGGCAATAAGCAAATTCCCAATCCATACCCCACCGCTCCTTTCTGTTCTTCACCATTACAAAATAGTAGGAGGAGGATGCCCAAGAACTAAGCTATAATTTCTTGTCAGTCCATTATTTTCAATTCTTCAGTGCATGGCACTGAAGCTACTTTTAGAAGAGATACTACTTTCTTTTCTTTATGCTTGGGGTAAGTTTTTGAAGAGGTAAACATCAATTAGAAAAAGCGAAAAAGAGCTTCACTAAAAAAGTTTGGTTTGCATGCCTATATGTTTTATGATTTTATAAGACACTAGAATCTCGTTCCAGAAAATAAACCAAAATGGTTTTGTGTGTGTGACATTTGCAAACCACATCAAGTGAAATACTAGTAAAAACCAGGATTTTATTTTTACAAACAGTAAACAGTAGCTGTCAGATTATGGCATACTTGATATCTCACAGTAATAGAGGAAAAGCAGGTAAAGTCTTCCATAATCACCTTCTTACACAGGTTGCCACCAAGCCGCCCCTGTGAATTGTGTAGAGGATCAATAGATGCATTGCCTTCCTTATCTGTGAAATGCAATCTCATCTTTGGTTTAAAAGCAAAACAGAGACATACAGATACACAAATTCTCCAGCCATTCACCTTCATTTTTTTTAAGTGAATGCTTATATGCATTGGTCTCTCAGCACTCTGCTGATAACAAAACTCCTTTCAACTCTCTAAGCTATGGACTCTGTTTCCAAAGACACTGCATCTTCACTGGGATTCTTCTTCAAAAACTATTGTGGTTTAATTTTTTCCCCTCTTCTTCTCTAGCCGTGTGTAATGCTCCAAAGATTTTTCTTTCAGCTTCCTAAAGAGGCAGAAAGAGGTTTCTCCATTTCTCTTTTTTCATCCCTGCATTGAGATAAACCTGAGTGGCAGCCAGTTGAGGGGATTAAAATGGAAGAAAAATAACTTCAGATCAAACATTAGCTGATATCTTTCCTCCTAGATTATCAGCAGGAGATGTGAATATATTTTTTTGGGTAAGTCACTGTTCAGCAAACCATCTGCTTTTGATTGCAAAGTGACTGTAAAAAATTTAATAACTTGTAACACCTAGCAAATACACTTTAAAAAACCTAGGAATGGCTATGGTGCTATAAATACAGATAAAAAGTTGTTATTTATTATTTAAATTAAGTTTTTGTTAAAAATAAGTGGCTATACTTCACTGCTGCATGCAAGCCTCATACCGTACAGAGGAGCCCTGACACGGTGCAGGTCAAGCCACAGCAGGAGCAGCAACAGGCTCTCAGACGTGCATAGGCTGCTGGCTTTTGTCCTGAGCTAACTGGTGGAGGCACAGGGAGTGGGACCCAAGAAGATGGACTGCAGCTCTGGCCGTTGTTCCCCTGAGGATGTGGCCCCACTTGTGTCCTTCACCAGTCCTAAGTGGTGGGCTTTGGGTAATGAGACAGCTGGCTGCCCTGCACTGGGCAGGCACAACCTGCCTGGGCCGGTTCCAGCTGCTCCTGAGGGGATGAGAGCAACCAGTGCCTGCCAAATACTTCAGTCAGTTGCAGGAGTGTACGGTGCCTTGCATGAGCTTGTTTTAAAATAGGGTGGTCACGGCCAAGTGAGGGCCATTGGGGAAGTCACATGCTGGTGATAATGAAATTATGTCAGTCACTATGCACTGAGCCCAGCCTCCAGCTTCACGTGTTGCCTCACCAACGGAGTTGAACGGGTGTGAGTTTAATGTACAGTGAAAACAAGAGAAGCTGAAAATAGGAAGGGAGGAGAAGAGGTGTTTCCCTAAGCGTTTCTTTATCTATTCTCTTTTTTGCTTCAATATGGGAATCACTAAATAGATGTTTGTTAATTGACACTAAATTAATAGTCAACAGTGCTTGTAACATATCCATGTTGTGTGATTACAAGGCAGAGTTCAGCTGTGAGCTCTGTGGACAAATATTGGAGAACAATGGAGTGGAAAATGTGAGTATGTATCCCAGAGAATGAATCAAAGTTTCTGGAGTTTCTTGTCTGAATAGACAATCAGTCCGTGGGAACACGCTGCCACCCAGCTGTAAGGGACAGGGTGTGCCCTGCTCTTATGCCAGTACCCCATGGCAGCAGTGAGTTTAAAGTGCTCATCCAACAAAGGCTTACCCACGTGTTTAGTTTTCACATAGTAGGTAAATTCTGTCTGCACTATAATCAATTGGAGCTTTGCCAGTGTCTTAACTAGGGCTGGGTTTTCACCTTGAAGTCAGCAGTATTACTTTCAAGGTAAGAAGAGAATTACGTGAGTAAACCTAGGGAGGACTAGAACCAAATGTATTCGTGGTGCCTTACATTACTTTATGGACTGATCTTGGGGTTGCTAGATTTTAGTTACTGTAAACTTGTTTTATCATATAGTTTGTAAGTTCACAGAGTAATGCTGAGACTAGAGGTGAATTAACAAATTTTCTTTATTCAACTGCAAGGTTTTAAATTGCCTATAAGATTGCAGTTACACAAAATTCTATTCTCAGAATTTACTTACAAAATGGACAGGTGAAAAACAGGTAAAACAGACTCTGTGTTTCAATACATGAAACATAGCTTGCTCATATTTAAACATAACATCTAGGAATAATTCACATATTAGAAATGGGTAATGCCACTCATTACCTGTCTTTATTCATTTCAGAAGGGAAACTGATTCGCTAGATTTGTGTTCTCTTTTAGCTCATGTAGGAGATAAAATGTAATTTCTAGGGTAGATAATAAAAGTTTCCTCTGAAGGGGAAAAAGCAAATATGGATCATGAATGATGTTGTTTGTATACTGAAATCTAGTGTAGTAATTCTCTATGACTTTGTGAAAGCAAAATGTCACTCAGTGCCTTTTAAAAAGTTCAGATTGACCACATTTAAATGAAAGTAACAGCTGTTGAATCCTGATTATGAACTTTTTCAGATAATTCTGATTATAAAATATCTCATTGGTGCTAAGTTGATGTTTTCTACTTGATTTTGTTTACCACCAGATCCAGGTATGCTAGTTGTGCTAGGAGCAAGAAAGTGTCCTTCCCTATGATCTTCAGCAGCAACAACCTCTGCTGTTATTCATCTCTTCCTTCCCTTTTTGCTCTACTTCAGCTTCCTCTGCTGTGCCTGTCTTCTTCCCCAGATATCCTGTGCACTCATCTTTCAACCTCCATTCTGTCCAGATTTCTCCTAACTATGGGAAGGTATAAATGTTGGGAAGAAAAGTGAAGTTCACAAAACTGGTGACTTCCTGCAGTTGCATTATTAAAATTAGCAGTGTCTTTCATAGTAAAGAGAACCTGATCACCACCAGTGATCATATGAAGCAGATTCCAAGAGGAGAGGGTAAACTGATGGAAGCTGTAAGCTTGTGTGTTAAAGCCAATTTATCTTTTAGAATTTTAGGCCACACAGCAAAGTGGATTAAGGAACTCAGCCATCAGCAAACACTCTGGCAAACCCACAACCTGTCAGCAGTTTCTCTGCCTCAGCCGAGCTGAAAAGAAAGGAATTGGTGGTAAATCAATAGTGCTCAATCGTCATATGCAATACTGCATAATGGCAACACTGAACAGCCAAGCTATTAATGACAGTTCTCTGCTTTGAGGAAAGCATAGAGTAGATGTAACTTCCTGGAAATAGATTCTAATTGTCCATGTGTTTGGCCATTAAATTGTTCCTTTCCTGCTGATTTCCCAATATACCTGTGAAGGGAATTGTCCCCTTGTACTGTATTGAAATCACAAATACAGATGTGGCTATTTACAGGATCCCCAGTTCATTTCAAGGTACTAAGGCACCACTAATATTTCTCTCAGAAGAAAAGGTAAACAGATACAGTATTCACGCATCTATGGAAATCGTTCTGAGAGGATATACTGAAATGGTGTATAATTTTCTTTATCAGTTTAGACACTATACAGAAGAACAGATGCTAGCAATGCACTGTTCATGTGACCATGTGTCTGTGATGCAATGTCATCCTCTAGGTAGAGAGCAGGGCTGGAGTTCCACTTTGCACTCCATCTTTAGCTGCCAAATATTAAATGTTTGTTTGCTAAGCTGTGGAGCTTAAAGTACATGTTTCTGTGTCTCTTGACTGATATTTATATAGATACGAGATTTTATTGGCCTAGAGCATCGTGATATCTGAAGGAATTTACTGTGGTTTCTCCGTGAGATATAAAATCAATGAATTCACACTTGGGTACACCTTTATATGCAAGTTTTTAATATATACATCAGATAGGAATTGTTGATGTACAGCTTCCAATTTCTCAAATCTTTTCTCTGTTACAGCACTGTACCCTAGGTTTTTTTTCCTCCATTCTTCTTATGAATATATGTTTGCTTTGTCATCTTGCCTCCTATCTTGAAAAAGGATTCATATCGATGGGCCATATACCCAAATGAGCTTTTTCATTACATGCCACTATCAGTCATTTATAGCTGCAAATTTCACATCTTTTTTAGAAAACAATTTTGCTTTATTTCTAATTAAAGTAGTGCCATTGTTCAATTCATTCTTGGACTCTGATAAGCACAGAAGAGGAAACCCTCATGAATTTTGGTTTTCTGAGTTATCTCTTGTATATCAAGCACAGAAATACATATATATACACACGCACACACACATCCACCCCAGATTAAACAGTGCTGCCATGACCATATTTTTCTCTCTGATAAACAGGAAAAAATCACAGATGTTATGTGGTAAACAGCAGGTTACCACATTTTTAGGTTGTTATTAAGTGTATTAAGTGCATTAAGACAACAATACCTTGGTATATCTTTCTCTAGTCTTGGCTGTACTGCATTAAGTGAGGTGCTGTCCAGTGTGATGTCCTTTTATCATTGATGTGAACTGAGACTAGGAGTTTCATTCTAGTTTAGCCATTCTGTGTGTACAATTGGCAAAGGAGTTTTCTGGAAGCCTGAGCAGAATTATCCTCTTGAAGAAGAAAAGCATGACAGCATCTCTGTAGGCAAGATGAAGATAAGAGATGATCATGTATTTACTAATAACTAAAAAAACAAAACTGTGTGAAATAAAACACCACCATACACAATTCTGCCCTTGGGAAAAAGAATCAGAGGAGGAAGGCATTATAAATGTTAGTCATATTATTGAATGCACTATTCAAAGGTATTCAAATATTAGAGCAATGACAGTTAATTTGAGAATAAAACAGGAAGAAAAATATGCACATTTAAATATAGTCATGCTTCTACTTCGGATACTTAAACGAGCTAAATCTAATATCTATTTATGTATTATGTATTTTCATGCATTGTATGTTAAATCTTTCCTCACTTCTTGAATATACTCAAGCTTTCTTTTGAGCAACCTAATTACCATATACTGTATTGTATATGTAATGATGTACCATACAACTGTGTTTCTTAAGCAAATGAAAAACCCCAAATCTAGTCAATATGTTCTGCTTGACATCTGTTCTGATGCTGCACAAAAGAACATTTCCTCCAAATATCACAGTGTTGTCTTCACTTTGGATGTACATAAAAGTTAAAATTTTCACTTCCAGACAGACATACTCTTTTCAAAGTTCGTAGTCTAAAACTGTTCTTTGAAGAAGCCAGCACAGAAGGTAAATTTTAACTTACTTTTCAGTGTGTAAAATCCAGGTGTATCCTGTCTTAATGCAAGGAAAACAAAAGGAAATTGTGTGAAATAAGCTGTATAGTAGCTATATAGAGCAACATTAGGAATATTTCTGTGTTGATCTTTTAGATGTTTGAGACTTTTTTTATCCAATATTCTAGTTCTATATTCTCTAACATCCTTTCATATCAATGTGTTCATTCAGTTTTCCCTAACTGTGGCAGATTTGACCATTGGTGATTTGAGATTTATTCACCAGTTTTCTTTCACTCTACATACCTCTAAGAAATGTACTGCTGTCATTTTGTAGAGAGGACATTGCTGAGTCAGAATGGCAATAAACTGTGAATAATGTCTCTGCAAAGGGGTTATTCTAGCCCATCTCACCAGTACTTACATGCTTGAGTGACTACAGCCAAATGCTTTTCCTTAGTCATTATGAAATCCCCATTCCTACCTCTTATATAATCCTAGCCCAAGCTACCCCTAATTCTCAAGGTTGAGTACTTTCCTTGAAGTGATGATACGAGAACAGCAATGATTCACTTTCAGACATGCCTACGCAACAGCAGAAGCTTGCCAAGCTAGAGAAGGAAACGTCCAAGGTCAGTGACAGTGCAATGGAGAAACTTTGTGAAACAGATGTAAACACCTAATTTTGAAAGAGATTAGCAATCAGCTAAACTGAAGATACTGATTTCTCACAGAATATATTCCCTTCTTGAGGAAGAGTTTTATTTTAGAAGTTCTTTAAAGCGCAAGGCATTTCCTGTCCTTCATTCAGATATGCAGCAAATAGTACCCAAGTTCCAAGAAAATTTATATTTCTCATATTTGGGTTTTCATCCTAGCCTTTAATTTCCCTACATTTTTTAAGCTCTACAGAGAAAATGCCCCTTCCCACAGCAGTACCTTAACTATAGAAGTAGAATGTATTTTGCCTGTTTCTCCTATCCCTTGCTTTGAGTTCTCTTATTCCATGGCCCAGCTTCATCGGGAAACACATATGATACCATTATCTAAACTCTTCCGCAACTTAGAAATTTTTGGAAATGGTGCGTGGTGCTTTGAACTACTCTGGGAAAAAAAATGAAGTCAAGATCTCCAATTTTTTCTGATGGAAACAGAGATTAAATTGATGTGCCACGACTTTTTTCATTTTCTCTTAAAGAGAAAACAGTTTGTGAAGAGGAGGTTATGATTTGAGTCATGAATTTAAAAGAAATTGTAATACCTAGACACGAATAGAAACTGGGATAGACCTCTTGTGCTTAACGCTTGGTCCCATCTATGGTTCCCATGCTGCTTCCTATTTCTCCTAAATGTTTTACATTTTCTCAGCAGCTTTTGTAGAGTACTTGCCATTTTCTATGGATTGCAAAAAACATTTGGGCACATCAATTGAGGGAAAAAAATCATTCTGTTTGAGTCAGATAGCAATGTTCTAATAACTTTAATCCATAATACATATACGTGGAAAATGTGCATTAAAACCAGGTATTAACAGATTTTCGTCCCTTCTAAGTGATGATAACAGTAACCATTCTAAGAGGTCTAAAATACTATTGGGAATGATATATAAACTCTATAGTTGCTAAGATTATTACTAACTCGAGCTCTAAGTGGAACTGCTGTGTATTATATGACTCTCCTTTATGAGCAGTAGGACCAAGAACGCAAAGTACCCACAGGAAGTACAAATTTTGGTGTGGGAAATCCATTCTGCAACAATAAAAGCAGGTGGAGTGAGGAAGGGGAGTTTATGAGATTCCTTTTTGGTGTGCTAGTAGAATTTTTGTCTTTTTGCAACTTTTTGCACAATTTTAAACTTTGATGGTACTGATCTGGGAGGAGATGTTGACTCCCTTGAAGGCAGAGAGGCCCTGGAGTGAGACCCAGACAAATCAGAGAGCTGGGCAAGCACCAGCTGTGCGAAGTTTTAACAAAGATTCATGTCTCACTGAACTCTACAACTTTCCTACAAAGGGAAGAAGAAAGGCAGGTACCTATCTCTTCTCTGTGGTGACAGGATCTGATGGAACAGCATAAAGCTGTGTCAGGGGAGGTTTAGGTTAGATATTTGGAAAAGGTTCTCCACCCAGAGGGTGGTTGGGCACTGGAACAGGCTCCCTGGGGGAGTGGTCACAGCACCAAGCCTGACAGAGTTCAAGAAGTGTTTGGACAATGCTATCAGGTGCATGGTGGGATTCTTGGGGTTGTTTTGTTCAGAACTAGGAGCTGGATTTTGATGATCCTTGTACACACCCTCCAAGTCAGGACATTCTATGGTTCTGTGTAAGTAAGCTGTAATATTATTTATAAGATATGAAGGATACCTATTGTATATTATTACAACTCCTGCACTTGAAACATTTGTTAAAGACATCCTAGTAAAAAATATAACCTCTCCTCAGACATTCACTGCAGCGGCCAGGAATCAGCTGTATCTCTGGAAATAAGCAGGTCTTTACAACTCAGTTTACTGCCTTGTGTAATAGCGTTTCTGCTCTTAGAGAACAAAGTGTCATTGGTTGGCATAGATGCTTTAAATGTAAGTACAAATCAGTACTTACTTTGGAATAAAGCCAGGTGTGTAAACTTTTATGACAATAGTAATATACAAAATGGCAATTGATACAAATACTGCTCTTTTCTGTTGTCAACAGCAAAAATTGCTTCAATTCTTACAAGAATAAATGGAAGAGGATCCTAAATAGCAGTGGATAATAGTAAAGACATTGCATGTAACTAGTATTTCAATCTATGGCTGTCAAGATACAGTTCTATCTCTGGGGATCACAACCTGAAAATAATACACACTGTAGCTCCCCTGTTACTTTAATTTTACCTTGTTTATTGTAAAAAGAATATTAGTAAATGGAAAACAAACTGAAACCCAAAAGATACTAGCACTTGAAGCAGAACTCTTTGAACTCTATTACAATTTCACAAAATGTGAAAAATACTCTAGAGAAATAATTAACAAATCAGTGAGAAGTGGCATTGCTTTTATGTGATACACCAAAGTAAAGTAAAACTTAGATGTGAAAACTTGCAAAAAGCAAGAACAATGTACCATGGATTGGTTTTAAGGGTATATAGAGAAGACATCAGCATGTTTCATCAGGTTGATAAATTTTAGAAATAATCATATGAATAAAGTTAATTTTTTTGTACAACTAATGAGAAGTTACAGGTTATTGTGCAAAATGGATAGGAACTGTTGTAGCCCTTGAATAACCAGTGTCGTGTCATGTCACCTGGACTAAACATTCACTTTGTAATAAAATCTTCAAGTTTTTTTTCAAATAAACTTACACTTTTAAATACCACTCAAACAACACAACAGTTAATCATGCGATAAAATCCCTCATTTACTTTAAAGAAATGCATAATTTGACCCACAAAGCCCTTGTGCTGACACCTGGTGCTCTCACTGGTTCTTCGGCATGCATTTTTAGTAGGCTTTTCTACTACTTTTGTTACAGTAATTATTATGGCATTTTAAATATATTTTGATGTCGTAGATATTTGTGCAGGGCTTTTTTACGTATCTGGTAGATGAGTGAAAGTAGCTTAATGGATAATAAGTAAATAGAGTATTGCACATTACAGTTCATTAGTTGTTGTACTGTTTAACTATAGAAGGAGATTGCTTCAATGTTGATATGAAAAAAAAGGGCTGCAGGAAGAGGAGGAGAGATCTGGCATTAATTTCCATGAGAATAAGGCGAGTTTAAAGAATTTTGGTAGGAAAAGGCAGAACATTATGGGGACTACTGCAAAAGTAAACAAAGTATGTGTAGCCACCCAAGACTGAGAGTTTACTGGCATAGGAGTGGTCTGTTCTGTGGCTGTTGGTCTGGCGACAATTCTGGGCTTGATTTAGTAGTGTGGATACAGCCTCTGAGACTCAGAGTTTTCATATACAGACTTGCAGATAGGGAATTTCCCTGATCCACAGATCATTCAAAGCTAATTCGAGGGTGCTAAACAGCCTGTTGTTAACAGACTGTTTTGTGGGTTTCTGTGGTGCCTTAGTGCAGCTGGAAAACTTTCCGTTAAGATAAAATGCTGCATTTGAGCATACTGAGTCATTACAATATTCCTTTTCCTTCCACTTCTGCTTTAAAAAAGTAGCGTTTCTAATGGCAAAGCCCAAAAGCCTTACTCAGCACACCTTTACTTACAGCTTACTTGCACTGAAGAGGTTTGAGGATAGCATTATGCAGTAAGTTCTGGCAAGGGTGCAGCAGGCTGAACAGCACTTTATTTAACTAAGAACTAAGCTTGAAATCAATTAAAACTCAATTGTATACAGCAACTAGGAAACAAACAGATTTTGTTCCTCGCTATACTCTTACTTCTTTTGCACATTATATTCTTTACTGATTTACAGTCAGCACTAAACTTATTCTTTCTTGATCAATGTGATCCAAATATAGACTCAGATAAATAACAGACTATAAAAAAGGAAAAACAATAGGAAGGCTGGTAAATGTTTCTCTTGATTGAATGATAACTATTTCCTGACCTTAAACAGAGGTATCATGGTCAGAAGCAGGTACACTAAGAAAAGGAATTATTCGAATATACTTTGATTCACTTTGCCCATGACCAGTAACATTTATAGAAACAATCCTGTCTGGGCAGAAAAATAGATACAATGACCCAATAGGTCTTTTCCATCTTCTACTCCTATTGTTCTGCTATTACAAAAAATACATTAAAAATAAATTTGCATAACATACTGGAAGAGGTCCAAGCAAGCCATTTCAATCTCTGAGGAACATAATAAATATGTAATTTAAATACAGCCTAAAAATACATTTACTGATCCGTCTGCATTTATTCTTCCATTGGAGATTACAAAATGAATCTTTATCAAAGAACTCTCCCTAAATAATGTCAAATCTCTGACTGAAGTGAGAGGAAATACTGAGGCTTTGTCCTTAGAACATATTGCCTTATTTTTAAGACCCATAAGGGCAAGTTTTGAAAGCAGGACTAGTCTTAAATTGTTGATGAATTTCAACAGGAATCTCTTTGGTCATAAAACCATGCTCAGCTTTGAAAAATGCAAATATTCATTACTTAACTAGAGTCAGATGCAAGTATTCTGTTGAACAAAGATCAGCCACAATGCACATTACCTTTTGAAAAACAAGTTAATCAAATCTCCACTTGAAACCATTCCTTGATGAACTGAAAGGCTATTCATGTCCCCTGGTTGTTTCCATTAGAAGTGGGACTAACCCGTCACAAAGAGACAAGAAGGAGGACAACTTCTACAAAACTTGTCAATGAACTTGCAGTACCAAATTTCATATGCAAAAGACTGATGGCAACCATCCCTCTTCAGGCTCCTTTTGGGCATATACGAGGCCATGCGCAAGATATGCATAATTTAAAAATACTAAACAGCTACTGGTTTATAAAACACATCATGTAGCTACAGGAACAAGCTGCTACACACTAAATGTTCACCACCCCTGTAGTAAATGTAATGAATCTTTCATCAAGTTTTCATTGATCAGGTGGAGAAGAGTGAGCCTTCTTCGCTCCTTGAATCAAGTTGAGCCTTGACATTGCTGGTCTGCTCTCTGCCTAAGCCCTATTTTTTTCCTTTAACGGTTTGGTAACTTTTTCTGATAGCATATTTCCTGCTGAATGCTTGAGCTGCTCATAATCCTCTGCTTGTCAAGTTTACCTGTCATGGTTTAACCCCAGGCAGAAATCAAGTCACACCCGCTTGCTCACTCCTCCACCAGTGAGAGAGCGAAGAGAATGAGAAGAGTAAGTGGGAAAACTCATGGGTTGAGATAGAGACAGTTTAATAAGTAAAGGAAAAGCTGGATGTGCAAGCAAACAAAACAAAGAATTAACTCACTGCTTAATGGGCAAGGATTCACTCTTCCTCTGGAAAGCAAGACTACATCACACTTAACGGTTATTTGGGAAGACAAATGCCATAGCTCCAAACATCTCCCCCTTCCTTCTTCTTCCCTACGCTTTGTATACTGAGCATGATGTTGTATGGTCTGGAATATCCCTTGGGTCAGTTGGGGTCACCTATCCTGGCCATGTCTCTTCCCACCTTCCTATGCACACCCAGACCCCTTGCCAGCGTGGCAGTACAGAAATCAGAAAAGGCCTTGGCTCTATGCAAGTACTGCTCAGCAATAACCAAAACATCTCTATTATCAACAGTTTTCAGCACAAACCCCAAACACAGCCCCATAGTAGCCACTGTGAAGAAAATTAACTCTACCCCAGCCAAAACCAGCACACTTCTTTATCTGATGTGGATCTAACATGAACTTTCTCACAGGTCTTTGCTATTTTACTAGAAGTCTGTGACAAGAACTTGCAGCTGTGCCATATCCCAGCTAGAACTTGGATCCACACTGACAGTAGACAGTGTTCAGGCATGTCTCTGCCTCGATTTTGCAGAAGTCTTAGGAACACGATACAGAAATACCCAAGCTGGTCAAGCAGGAAATCAGCACAGGTATAACAGGATTCACTGACTCATTGTTCTTCATACCTTAGGAAAACCATAGCTATTCTGCCACAAAATACAGCTAAGCTATTAAACCTTGTCAGATCAAATTTGACTTTACCATGCAGTCAATTCATATGTTTCTGAATCTCTAACAGTGGTAATCCACAGCCTGGCTAATTGAAAGGGGCATATTTGATATTATTATGATTATGAAAGCCCTAGTATTTTATGTGATAATTCTTGAAGAAAGGACATTAGTCTTTGCTACTTAATATTTAATATGTGGAAAGGACAGAAGTCAACAACTGGGGGCCAAACTACAACTCTTAGAAATGTATCATGTCTCTGATAAATTACCTCAAATTACGAAGAAATACCCTTCACTTATTAAGCTCTGATAATTTTTGATTCTTCACAATGTTAAGGAGCTATTATTGTCAATTGGAATATTTATTTCTAATTTAAACATTTCTAACTTGTTGTGCTGTGTATGACATACCATTTCAAATCACATTTAATTATCATCTCCTAAATAAAAGAAAGGAATGAAAGATTATGAAAACTGCACAGTCTATCTTTCGATCACTGGGTATTATTATGATTTTATCTATCAGATTAAAAGGCTTCTTCACTGTGTTTTTATTAATCAATTTTGAGAAAGAGAAAAGGAGAACTAATAACCACAAGCTTAATTAGCCAGCTTCTTCTGTAAATATTGGAAGAAGAGCTCAATATATAAAGAAGAGCAAATATAAGGTAAAAATTGTGAACTATGCATTCCCTGAGTCTATTAGAGGAAATATACAAAGACGAAAACATAATTAATGATGCAGACGCAGAATTTCTGTTGGAATGCATTTGTAACAGCAAGTAAGTCTGTCTGGCAAAGTTAAAGTAGGACACTGACATGCTTGTGCAACAGGAAACAAAATCCACAGGCTGCTTCTGGTGGAGAAGTGTAAGAGTAGCATACATCAGTGTTCTTTGTTTTGCTCCTTTCTAGGGTGAAACAAAGTAATCTATCCTGTAGATATGTTAGTCTCATGTTGCTTTTAAACATTTATATTTTAAGACTTCCCTATTTTTACAACAAAAACATATGCATTGCACACCTTCCTGTCCATCTGCCTTGTTCTCTTAGGGAGAGAGATATTGGGAGTCACTCTTTATCTAAGGATAGAAGAACTTAGTTAAAGAGTATTTCTTTTTATCAAAAAGACCAGCTCTAACTTTGGTTTTATGTTCTTTAGAATATACGGCAGCCGAAAGAAAGAACTAGAAAAAGAATGAAGGCTAATCCTCAATTTAGCAGCATGAATTAAAAGGATCACTTTCAAGGTCCGCTACTTTTCATCCCAAAAATCTTAATAGCAGCATCTCTTTCTCAGTGTGATCCTTCTTATCATTCAATAAAGAAGCGCTTTTTAAGAAAAAGAAATAGATATGAGAGCTTCAGTAAAGCTGTCAAAGTGCATGATGTTGTCATACAAATTAGAAGAAAAAGACCTCTTCATACAAATCTGTCTGCGAAGAAACCAAAATTTCAACGGCAGCTATGGGCTATTGTTTGTTTCAGGCTTAATTAACTTAGAGAAAAGGTCTGTTTAGGGTTGATTTAAAATCATATATTTATATACAAGTATAGTTTCCTGTGTCCCTTTCTACTTTCTTCCTTTTATATTTCATAAAACATCAGGCAGCCTCCAGATCTGCTGCTCTTGTGCCCATGGCCAAGCACTGATTTCAGAGTAACAGCTGGTAGCCACAGAGCCCTGCTGCCTGCAGGTCCTTCCTCCTCTCCTCTGTGTCAATGAACTCCAGCGTCTGAAGTACAGTGGTAGCAATGCTCTCAAGAGAGATTTGGAGTAGTTTTAATTATTGAGTTGTGCTCTGGTGTTAGAAGTGATTCAGATGTCCTACTAACTAATCTTACATTTCCCTTCCGTGTTACTTCAGGGCCTTGTCAATTTCCTTCAGTTCCCTGAGATTTCATTTTCACATTACATTTTTGTCACCGAATAAATGCCATTGGAAGCTTTAGCAATTTTCTTTAGCAAATCTTATTTTAGTGAAAAGTAGAGGAAGTATGGAACAAGATTTCCCCAGACAACTAAGGCAATAAAAATAGAATGTATCTCTTTAAAGAGAATTTTATTCTGATTTCCAATAAAACAGACAAATTCACCTTTCTCTTCTTTCTTTTTCCCTTTTTTTTCCCCCAAAGTTTAATAGAGGTTACAGTGGTGTGGTTTCAAATAATATCAGAGGATCTAATTATTCTTGTTAAGAATCATGAAATACTTCTAAGCAGTACTGTATTACATACCATTTCAAATCACATTTAATTATTATCTCCTAAATAAAAGGAAGGAATTAAAAATTATGAAGACTGCATAGGCGATCTATTCTAATTCACTCCTTAAACCTTGAGCTGCTAGTTTGATTATGAATTGAAACATTTGTAGGGACTGGTAATTCCACTGCACTCTTCATTTCAAATACTCTGACTGATGGCTCTACTTCTCTTAATAACCTTCTGCAGAAAGTGCCAGATTCTTTTGGGGTTTTTTTTGTTACTTTTCCGTTTAACAAAGTGAAGAATACTTTCTGACGTCAAGTCTGAAGTTAACATGACAGCAGATGAGAATTCTGAAATCACAGCTGTGGGTTCATTTTCTTTCACTGAGTGAATTTCTTCATTTTAGATGGGTACAGGACCAGGGAAGTATTATTACAGGCAGAAAGCAAACTGTATTATTGGCAGGATCGTTTGTACATGCTTCTGAGTATCTGAAATTAAATTAACTCTGATTGTCTCTATAAATGCTTCGTAACTTCCCAGCTTGGCTTTGTGACAGAATTCGAAAGAGTGGAGTTTTATTTCTTTTTTTTTTCCCTTCCCATGGTAAATCAATGTTTTATTTTCTACTTAATTTTAAAACCTCTTCCCTTACTTTTCTTTAAACTGACTGCCAAAGGGGTAAAATACTGGGATGGAAATATTCAGGAGTTACAGAGTAAGAGATAATACGCTTTTGTCCTGTTGACTCGAAGCCTAGGGAATAATTGAAAAATTTGAATTAGATAAAAGTGCTTATAATTGAAAGATGTTGCTCAGTTCTCCAGTGCAGTTTTGTCAGCTTACTAAGAGCCTTGTATAACCAAGATACGCCCGCAAGGTTAGAATACTTTACTGTGACATCTCTTTGATATACATGGTGCCTGTACTGGTGTTTTATGGAGGACACACGAATGGCACAACATGGCAAGTTAACTTTTATTTTTTCAGTGCAGCAGACTCTGCTTTGGATAAAAGAGAGACATATTTTCCTGTACTCTACTGAAGAGCTTCTATGGCTACAAGGAAAAGTTTCTGCACTTTTCTGTGGGGATGTAGACCTAACGCACATTACTGTGTCTTTTGGAACTCTTTATATGCTGGCTACTTTGAATCATAAGATAAAAAAATTATGTCACTTAAAAAATATCCAAACAGCTGAACTGGTAACGTCATAAACAAGAGGAGCACTTTGGACCAAATTGACTTATAGTACATCAGCCCAAAAGAAAACAGCAAGTTTTGAATGTTTATCTGAAGAAAATTAGCATAGGTAGTGACATTTTTCATAAGACTTTAAGTTGGGACCTGTAATTTGGGTCCTGTCTATGATGGGTTTGTCCCTTCTCTCTGTGGCTTCTTTTTAATATGAAGAACATTGCACAAATCCAGTCAATTTCTGCTTTCTCAGGATATAGAGGGAAGAAGGAAGAATCTACAATCTGTTAAATCACATATCTAGTGATATGTGTGGCTTCTTGTTGGTTATTGAGATCTGTGCTCATGGCACGCAGAGGAGACTTTCATAAAAAAACACACTAACGAATGTCCTGGATCACGCTGTAAAGAGATCCCTGTTGAAAAGACTCTATTATCCAGCTCCAGCTTTCTCAGACTATTTCTGTGGCACAGCACTATTGTTAATAAGCCATGCAGATTAACATAAAGATGTCCAGATCTGTTCAGGTTCCCTTCCTGGCCTGCATTTCTGACAAAGATAGCACAAAAAAGACGAAAAACATTGTAGCCAACAACCAAAACTGAGAATGCAACATGAATGCCCTAAACAGACATCCTTTGCTTGTTTTCTGCTTGGCTCCATGAATCTTGCAATATGTTCAGCCCACAGGCAGTCAGTCCATTGCTTAATGCCTTCTCTATTATTAACCATCATTAAAAGATATAAATCTCCTCAAATCTTTAGAGGAGGCCTTTAGACTTGGTTCTGTCAACCAAAAAAATAAAAACAGAGTATGTCATTTCACTCCTGGGCATATAAATCATCACAGAATCTGTGTGTCTTGAACCGGTTTCTGTTAAGCACTCTGCCAAAGATTTAGGCATGGCAAAGTTTCACAGTACAGTTTTTTGAGGATGAAGCAGACTCAGATTTCATGCATTTTCAATACCTGGTCTGTCTGAAAGGCTTATCAGATTGTTTTTCTTTCCAAAACAGAGTTTTCACTTCTGGTTGCACTGTAGAGCCAGAGGAGTTACTGAGCTGGATTCTGTTCTGTCTCACTTGTAAAGTCTTGCTGTTACTACAGGACTGTTCACTATAATGTCTCTTAATTGCGAATATTTATTTTAAAGTAGCTCATAGAATTTCAGGAAAGAAGGAAGCAATAAAAATTGAATTCATCAAAATGAATGTTGTTCAACCCTTTCTGCTGTTGTTTGGTGAATTTTTGTTACTGAAAGGTTAAGCACTTAACTTTAGTTCACAATTACTCTTTCTAGGTCTGTAGCTGCTTCTTCTGCTGGGATTTATTTGAAATGCCTTAGTAGCCTTAATGCTGCTGCGACCTGGACTATTATCTTCAGTTTGCCATACCTGAGTTTCTCTTATTGCTTAAAAATATAAGGAAAAATAAAAAGTGGCACTGATCATTGTCTCTCTGGGTTAAGTACGAAGAGAACAGGCAAGTCGATGGTACCGATGGTCTCCACTGATAGGCAAACAATGTTCAGAGGTATTCAGCTGAGAAATACTTCCTCTTGTGATGTTATCATATGCTTTTAAATTCTGAAATGGAAGGTCTCACTCTAGTACTAAAGTGGATATTACTAAGATTGTAGCAGTATCTTTCCCTGGTTTTTTTCTGTCTTGTAGATGTAAAGACGATAGGATTTTTCTTCCTACTTTTCAATCAGCAGAGTTTTGCAGGTTAGTTTGCTCGTGGTGTGAGTGGATCGAGGGTCTTAAGTTGGAATATCAGAATTATCTTTACTGGTGGTACTCGCACCACTTAAGTGCTTTGAACAGAAAATAGCATTGACTGAGGGAGCAAGAGAGGTCAGCCTGAAATACTGGAGCTTACCTTGTTAATCTGAAAAGCTGCTGCAACCACAAATTGCACTGGACGAAGCAAGATCTAGAGTACCCTGGAGCCTTGCATAAGAGAGGTAAATAGTCACAGTTCAAAGTGGGGAGAAGCCTGTATATTCATATATATAAATACATACATATATTTGTAAAATACGTAAGTATATAAATATATAAATATATATATTCATGTGAAATGTCCCTGCTATTCCAGCCTGAAAATTCAGTGCTTGCTTCCATCATAACTATTTTATTAATGGGTTAATGGAGTTTTTGATAGAAATGAAATTATTGAAATTGATAAGGGGAAAGAAGGGGTGCTTTCTCTACCTTAGTCATTCAAAAATGAATAGTCTCTTGTGGATGCTATCTTCATTTACCTCCAACATTTCAATTAATCTTAATTAGACTTATTTATTAGGAGATTTGAGTATGTGTATTTAGCTCTGAAGATTTTCTGATGCAGTCCAAACAGACTGAAAAAGAAGTGCAATCAATTAAATGATGTAGGGAAGTAGGAAATGAAGTCTGTTTCAGTAGGATGCAGGCGATGTGTGATTCTAGACATGCATTGCACCTTTAAATCTTTACTATTTCTAGCAAACCAGTTGACATACCTCCGTGAAGTCACTCTGCAAACAGAGGCAATGCAGAGAATATATGAGACCCAGCATGTCCATGACAGTGCCTGTACTAAAAATGGATGGACAGCTTCCGAAAACCCATTGTTTGCTGTCTCCACAGATAGGATTCAGCTAATGAAACAGCTAATTAGATTTTTGTAATCCTGTCGTCATTGTTTGAGAGTGACACTTCACTTGAATTTCTCATGTGGATCTCTTCAGTCTAGGAAGGAATACTTTTTTTCAGGCCAATTTGGCTCTTGTCACTTTGCTGGAATGGCAGTTCCCTCTGTTGGTGTAATGAAATCACTGCTTTCCCAAACAGAACTATGTCACTCAGCATTTAAATAGGAAAGAACAGGAAAATGAGGATACGATTAGTCAAACAGGCCCTGTGTTCAAAATCCATTTCTGAAATCAAATAGTAGAATTGGATTGAGTTCATAATGGAAGAATTACTTACGTATTATTGCAAGCTGTATTACATATTCATCGACTTGCTGAATGTGCATGGATTTGTCAGGCATTCTGCACTCCCCACTCCTCATTTCCATCTAGTGCAGATGCAGTGAAGGGATAACCAAGTTAAAAGCTGTCTAAATTAAGGAGTGATTAAGACAAGTTTGGGTGGATGCTGAATGTTAATCTCACAGGCCACATTCTTCTGCAATGTAAGAGGGTGCAACTTTCACTGGTAGCTCTCTGCCTTCAGCAGTGCATCGTGATGAGACTAACATATGAGAGACTGTAGTCCTTGAAGCTTAACTGAGTTGTGTGTTGGGGGTTTTTTTAAAGCTTCCTTGCTAACAGTATTTCTGCTGGTATTGATTTCTAATGGTAGCTGGGAGCTTTATTCCCTTAGAGATCCTTGTAATATCCCAGCAATTAAAGAAACAAAATTGCACTGACCAGAAAAGCTGTATTAATTGGTAACTCAATATAGTTTGACCCAGATCATCCACATTTCTGCCTGGATTGTCCCCTGCCATTGGTGGGCCTCTGAGTTCTGCCTGCAACAAGCTCAAATTATACTCTGGAAAGTCTTTGCAATAAGAGTCCTTATATTTATTTCGTTAAAATAACAAAGATGCATGAATCAGTGTGCAAATTGCTAGCCTTCAGGGCAGGTACAGTTTGTTGAACAACTTTGTGATGTCAAACATGTTTTCCAGACTTATATGATATAATAAATACTGTAATGTAACTCAAATATTGGTGTGAATCTATATAGCAAATGACTTGCACAACCGACTGGATTATAGAATTACTTGATAAAGTACTTTGTCCTCTGATATTCTTTTAATATTGATGCCACAAGCCTTTTTGGTGTAATTATATAAGCAATATATATAAATGCCCTGTATTTCTTTAACACATCCACATACAGAATCTCAAGGAATTAATGAATAGTCTGTCTCATGGCATCTCTTGTGCAGTGGATCCTATCTCCACAGTGTTCTTCAGCAAAATTCAGCAAAGAACATTAAGTCTTGAGTCAAGTCAGAGGCCCACCAGGGTTAAAAAATAGATGTCCAAACTGAGTTTCAGATGTCAGTGAGTCTGTCTTACGGGTTGCTTTTCATGCTATATGTGTTGGATTATTTCGACTTTTTTTTCCTTGAATCAGGTCAGGAACCTGGATCTAATGCTGAAGCAGGGATACTATTGTCTTCAGTTCTTATTTTAAGTGAGAAGGCAACAATTTTCTGTGATCAGATATGAAGCACAGAATTGGTATCCTTAAAAAGAGAGAAACAGAGAAAAGGCTAATTGCAAAAGATGTTTAGAAAATGTCTCAAATTTTTCACAGCTGATTCTATTTCCATAAAATTTAATCAAATTTTAGCTATACTTTTCATGAATTTTCTTTTCCATTGCCATTCCTTGTCTGTCCTATGTATATTTAAAATCTGGCTGAATAACTGATTTGGTTTCCTCAGATGCTGTCATCCACATTTTGCGTAACTGACATGTTCAGTTTTCAGAATACATCTGAAATGGACGAAATTATATGTCCCATAACTGCTTTCACAGCATTGTTGAAACCTGCTGTTGTTTTTTATGGATTTTTAAATGTTTACACATTATACTTTGAGTATATGTCTGAGATTTTTGTTTCCGACTTTTTAGTTTTTTTTGTTTTTATAAGTTGTTGAGAACTTTTTTAGAAAAAGCTTTGTAAAAATAGAACAGTATTTACTTCTACAAGAAAAATTAGCAATTTTTAATCATAATCTTTAAGTGCTTGTTTTGAAAAAAAATTGGTTTTGCATACTGAAAAATTTTGTTTTCTTTTTTCTGTTGCTGATATTGAAATACTTTTCTTTCTGAAAATAAGACTGGCTTAAATAGAGAAAGATCAATTTCTTCAAAGTACTTAAGATCTGTCCTGACCTAAAGGGGCTATTTTTATCATGTATAGGTCATGGCAATGTTTAAAAGATGCTAAAAAGGGCAATTTCTATACTTTTTTCTGGGACTTTTGGTTCATTTTTTGAAAGATGGACATTTGTTCAGGAAGAATTGGAAGAAAAGATATTTTCACATTCTTCTTGAGTTTTGAGGTATTAAATGAGTTTGATCATTAGAGAAACAAAGTCAGTCCTCCTTATAACATAATTTTAATTTAAACCCTCTGAGTCATCTAGTCCTTCTGTGTAGCTATTCATTATTAGTGGTAATTGCATGAAAAGGAAGTTGTTTGTCTGCTCCTGCTGCTTATTCTCTGCCAGAAAGCATAATCCTTTGTTTGTGGACAGCACAATTAGCAGCTTTGGAGATCATAATTATTCCATACCTGGGGCTTGGAAGAAACCTGGGGGAGAGATACTCTTAAGCTTTGTCTGAAAATACTGAGTTTAATTAGAGTTGCTTTTCAAAGTTTCAGTTGTCTGAGATGTGTATATCCATAAAATGTTCAGTCCACAAGTATGTGCGTGGATGGATTACTGGAATATGTGTATGGGACTGTGCTGATCTATTCATAGTACACAAAGCAAAGCACAACAATAACAAAAAGAAATCCAAAATAAAGACACATAGAGCTACAAGCTGTAGCACAAAAGCAAAGACCCAAACAGCATATTATCTTACAATGATTTTCCTAACTGACTGACAGAAAATAGATTTGATATTCCTGTGTACCTCTTCAAAATTACATGTGCTAGCCTGACTGAGAAGCCTGGGAAAGAAAGAACCAAATTCCCAGTTACTTGGAGACCAAGTAGTGGTAGCTTTTCCTTCCCCTCTGATAACTTATGTTCTTTGTAAGAGATGTTGATTCGGTATCCTTCCTCGCATTTCCAGTGTAAGGGTGGTGGTATGCAAAAACATGATTTTTCCAATTCATTATCTGATACAAGTTCAAACAAATGCACATGCTTCAAAAGACAGGTATTATATTTTCAAACGTATAACCTATCTAACTTACCTAAAGTGACAAGGATATTAAGCCTCACATGCATCTGTTTCAGTTCAGCCAGGGCACATTTTGGTATTCCTGTTCACACTGGCTGTGTGCTAGAAGATATGCACTCTAGCAGATAGCAGCTAATGACAATTTTGGCTCTGTAATAAATCGTATCTTCTGTTTTAAAAAGCAACGCTAGATTTCAGTTTTTAATTTATCAGTATCTCGTATCAGCATAGACTTTGTTCTCAGGGCCTAGGAAATTGCTAAGATTAAGAACCAAATCATTTTAAAACAAGAACTTTCTGTCTCAGTTTAATTTTCAGATCTTCGATTTTGAAAAATATCTGGTGACTTTGGTGCCAAGGATGAAATTTTCTTTCTGTAGGCTCAACCAATCTGTAAAAGAACAATCTTGATTCTACTTTGATTTCTTCGTTTCTTCAGAAAAATAGTCAGCCAAATTGCAGCTTTTTTATCAGTGACAGAAATTTGACAAGAATACAGAGCTCAATTTTAAACTTTGAGCTCAGTTAGTGGCTAAGAGAGCAAAAGGTTCATCCACTGAAGCTGAGCATACTTGATTTGTGGTTGCTGAAATGACTAATGTTAAATCTCAAAATATATTTTTCTTAACAAACTCAGTTTAAAGTAGATCAACATTAAAACAATAGCATGTCAATTGATACACATTAATGTCCATTTTATTTTGCAGAACCAATAGCTTATCGCAATTTAATTTTATTTATAACTTATTTAATCTCAAGTAGGAAGGGAACAAGAAAGTGAGTAGTTTTTACTTTTAAAAGAACCCCAAGCTTTATTTGACCTGTAAAAGAATTTAATGGTTGCTGTTGAAACAAGAATCCATTGTATTACCAACAATACAAAACAAAGAGACACTGTATATTCTAAAGAGTTTTTCTAAACAAAAGTGATAGTAAGAACTGCTAGGGAAAGAAAATAACAGCTTTGGTGGTATGAGCACACTGCATAACTTTCAGAATGTGTAGTTTGATGTTTCTGAATAAACTGTTTCATAATGATAAATATTCTGTGCAGACCTGTATCACCTTGGTGTTCTCTGAGTGTTCTTTCACATGCCATTACCACCAGTTGCTGCTCTTTATGAAGTTTCAGTTATTTCTTGGCTGGTCTGCTTTTTTCTTTGTGTATAGCAATCCCCAAATACGCATGCACTAAGCAGCTATTGAGAAAATGACCTGATTTAGAGTCCAAGGCTCTAAAGGAAGTACTAGATGGAAACATTTTTTTTGGTAATAAAGCCATCCATCATCTAACTCTGCAAACAGAGGAGCATGTCTTTTTATAGAAAAGTTGTCAGCATAGTGTTGCGTGAAAAGCAGATCTGTTGTGATCCCGTGCTCCTGAAAGCTAGGTCTGGAGAACAGTTTTGCCTATTGACGTTGCTTAGTGTCCTGGAATATCCTTGCGAAAGTATTACTTGTGACAGGAAAGATGTGTGCTAATGTCTTTACAAACAATTTCATGGGTGAGGCTACGGGTGTTAATATCTTTGAAACGGGTCTCAATGTCTCTACCAGCTTCAAGCAGCAGGTTTATTACAGAGCCCCGACAGCCTGACTCCTGAAACAGACAAGTGGAAGTTTCTGAACTTTGGGGTTAACTTCAAGCAGCAGGTTTGTTACAGAGCCCAGACAGCTTGACTCCTGAAACGGACAAATGGGTCCTCACAAGCCTGAGTTTCTCAACTTTGGGGGAAAATTACATGTTTAAGGGTGGATATGTGGTAGGCGGTTCGGGAAGGCTGTACCTTCCTGGTGCCTCAGCCAAAGCGTAAGGAAGAGGGCAACATGCGGCCGGGAGTTTATAAAAGGAGGTTGCGCCCTCTGAAAGCTTGAGAGAGAAAACTCTGTGCGGGCGTGTGCCCCAGTGGACTCTCTCCCTTTATTCGAATAAAGTTGCAGGACTCCTCTGTCTCCTTTGTGGACACCGGCTTTTCATAACGTGATTTTCCTCACACTTGGAAGAACAAATGTAAAAGGGAGGGAGACAAGTCCAGGGATCTCATGCTCTATCTGTTACTTCACAGAAAGATAGGGATGAATATAATTTAGCCTTCTCCTTTGTTTTCTAACATTCATTTACTGTGAAAGAGATTAAATATATCTGTTTGTAACATTTAATAGCTACTGACATGTCCTTCAGCAACCAAAGTCACTTTACACATCAGCTTGGTCAAAGAAAAGCTTAGTCCAAACGTCGGCAGTGCTTCAAAGCAGAAATACTGAAAACCTGATAGTATGTGTGTCATCACTTCTGCTAAAGTGCTTATGGGACTGCTACAGCCATTAATTAAAAAAGTTAAATTAGAGAGGAGTCCAGTGCTGAGGAATACCTCTCCTGCGGGTAGCTCGGTTTGCAAGCTGCAGGCTGAGATGCAGATCGAGCTCTGGGTGGGAGCCCTAGACGAGAGGCCGTGAATTGCCAACCCTTTGCATAACAAAGGGCACGACAAGGGTGGTGCCAGCCAGGGGAATGGGCACCGGGAGACACAGTAGGAGCCACGAACTGCCAAACTTTTGGGTAACAAAAAGCAGCAAGAGCGGTGGTGCCGTCCAGGCGGATGGACTCTGGGGCACGCGGCGGCGGCGGAGCGCTCGGGAGAGCGAGGCCTGTGCGCAGGTGCACTGTGGGCATAAAAGCTCTGGTGGGCCCTCCTGCGCCTCTCTCCGCGGAAGCACCAGCCTGGGCTGTTGCCGTGGCCCTGCGCCGGGACAAAACGGCTTTTTGGAACCAGACAGCTGGGACTGTGCTGCTGGAAACGCGGGGGAGATGTGGTGAGTGAACCTGGTCCGACCGTGCGAGTGCGGGGTGTGCGGGGAGCCAAGAGGGCACCCGTGGGGTGACTGGGGTCGCAGCTGCCAGGGGGCTTCTGCACCTCCCTTCGATCAGAAATGATACCTGGAAATTACACTCTTGTAAAAACTGCTCGAGGCCCGGTCACCCAGCGTGCGTCTGCTGGTCTTCCGTGGGATTGGCCTCACCTTTTCCTGGTAGAACGTGTTTCAGAGAAATAGATTTTATATTCTTGTTGTATATTCTGCAGGGGGAAAAAAAACCCAAACCCATAGGGATATTTTCTCCATTGCTTAACAAAAGAAATTAAAAAAAAAAAAGAATTTGAAATAGCAAATTGTTAAAAGGTGTCTAACTTTGTGAGAAAAACCCCCAACTATCTAATGGAGTATTGTAACATTCTGCTGATCTTCTTTCACATGAATCTATATATTTTTATTTGGAGCCTTTACTTACGTGTTAAAGTATTTACTGAAAACATCACCTCCTTCCCTTGACGTTGCTCAGAATATCTCTGAGGAACAGCAAGCTGTTTACTAAACACCCTTTAAAGACAAATAGTTGGATAACTGGCTTCCTATTCTGGAAATGGACTTTAGTAGGGAGAGGGGGGTTTTAAATTTCAATTTTGCTTTACATCTCAGCAGAGGAAGCTTTACATAGATATAATTTTTAACAACCTGGGCTCCCAGTATTGGCGGACATTTCACAATACAATTTTAAAATTTCAGCAGAACAATGTAGCCTGTTTGAAAGTGACTATTAAATAAAGCTGTGAAACTGGGTGGTGCACATAAAAATGTGATTTAGGCTTGGAATTTCTGATGAAAAGCAGATGATGGTGCTTGTTAAGTAACTAAATGCACCTAATGCAATGCAAACAGTGAGCAAAGGCAGGAAGGACCTAGTGGGATTGGCCATTGGAACAGTTGTGTCTTACCATGGTGCAGGCAGCTTTTGCTGCTCCTGTGCAGTGAAAACGAGTGTTGTAGGGAACTGAAAATGGTTTACCAAACAATTGTGTTCAGACTGGGGAAGAAACCTGCTTTTCCTTTCTGGTTTACACTGCAAAAGAATAGTTTTCATTTTGCTACTCTTTATGCTCATACAACCCGCTGTTGATATGGCGTGTCTTGCACGGTTATGGTGTCTGTCTTGGAGGGGAACTAATTCCTTATATTGTGCGCTTATATGAGGAAGGACTCCTATCAAGGTTGTATCACTGACTAACTGTTATTTCGGACAATTAGCCTTTTATAAATGCTTCTTGTCTGCCAAATGGGTATGAAATTCATGAATATATATATCAAAATAATATTCCAACTTTAAAAAAAACCCTACTCTAAAGGTGCTTACTATTAAATATGATCATAAAATAATAAAAGTCATTGCCTAAGATAGGACAGAGAAATCTTGAAGTATCCTCAACCACAAGTATCAACTTTCTTTGTTCCACACCAAGTGAACAATGCCCTCTGCTGATTGTGAGGAGGAAAATGGCTAAAATTCTGGAGAAACGTAACTGAGACAAAACTGTAAAATAAGATAAACTAGATTAATTCTTCTGATGCTTATTGACATATCTAAGGCTCTGTCTATGACTTCTTTGCTTATTGCACATTATATATATATGTATACTGTGATGAAATACGTTTAAGGAGATACTTGCAGAGTCTTCATTGCATACCTGTGTTTGTGTAAATTGTCCATGCATTTTTCAGACCAGGTGGCTGGTAGGTTGTTTGCATGTATCCACTGGTATGGTCCTAAAACTGAATGACCTTTGGTGAGAGTGGAAATACTGTTGAAATCTACAGATAAAACAAAGAGAACAGAATTGTTTCTGTATTGCTCAGTACCTCCCAAGGAGTTTGTGCTTGCCTGAAGTGCTTGCATAAAGAAAAAGAAAGATTTGGCAAGAGCAGCCTGAATGGGAGTTTCTGATGTGGGTGTCTCTGGGGAGTATTGCCTGATGACAGTGACAATACCAAATATTTTGTTCTAGTCATTTCAGTATTGTTTAGACTCATCGCTGCATAAGTCACTGCAGTAATTTGTAATGCTGGCTGATGTGTGTGTTCCTTGATTCACCCAACTTTGGGCTTTCCTGATACATAATTCTTCAGCTATTTACTTCCCAGCACTTTCTCTGCCAGTGGGGGGAACTGAAGACAACATTCCTGAACTTATAACTGCGGTCTTGCAGACTGGAATTCAGAGGTGGTAAATATGGGTTTATCCTTTTTACCACTCAGGATTCTGGAGGATAAAAATTATTGTGTCTTCTGAGCAGCAGGTTTTCTAAAAATCTGAAAAAATACAGTCAGTGTCTGTTTGCAAAGGTCTTTTTGTTTTTACCACTCTTACCCTCCTGCTAAACTCTTATCGTGGAAGCCTTTTGAGTCAGGTATTGATACAGGATATTCAGTGATGCTGAATACTGTATTTTAGTTCTTGCTAGATAAACATCTGACAATTTTCCTTTTTCTAAAGATACAGATGTCCGGAGTGACAACTAGAATGAATGAGGAGTGCGAAGGAAAAAAATGTTAATGTGTTTTAATCTTATATCTCAAAGAAAAACACTCTAGTAAATCTTTACTCTACTTAAATCCACATTTATATTCTTACTGTGTTTCAATTTTAATAGTAAGGCGCAAAACTAAATGTGTATTTTATGGATATTTGCATCAAACAAGTGTTGTGCTTAGCCTGAATACGGTTTGTCTGTTTTGTAACAAATGTTTTGTACCGTGGTTATTTTAAAGACTGGACTACATCTTGAATCACCATTTAATTCTAAATTGTTGTGTAGTGCCAGTGGAAAGTGGGAAAGTGGATGGAAGAGATGTGGGGGGGATTGCCTTGCTGTGAAACTGGCACACGTCCTTCACTTCTTGCTTCATGCTGCGTTTTCCTACAGCAAGTTTGAGAGAACGTGTCAGGAGCACTTGCAGAAGGAATTGTTTCCTTCTAGCTTGCGTCAAACTCGAGACATCCCACATAGACTGACAAACTCATTAAATAATTACTACAGTTTCATTAAGGGGTTAAATTTTTCATCTGAAGCGCAGCACATTTTTCAACCCTTATACTTACTGATTATAGACAGAAAGTTAATATTTAAACATTGACGCCCTGACTGTTATCTCTGTATCGCAAACCAGTACACTACATCAAGCAAGGAGGACTCATGCACTGAAGTGCAGGGAGTTTTTTAGAGGTCAAATATGTTAACTTAAAAATTGGGAGGGATTCTAGGGAGAAAAGCCATAATACTTCTTGGTGCTAATGGCTTTAGGTGAGTATTGTATTTACTGAACAGACAGAATGATATTTACCTGTGTAATTTGTTGTTGCCTAGCCACGATTTTTCTGTTAATCTGTTTTTGGTCTTCTTTAATTGTGGAAAACTTTCAATCTGCCTGTGAGAGAATTAGTCAATATTAGGGCTCTGTGTGGGCTGCATATTAATACTTAATTGCATTTTCAAAATTTTTGAGAAGCGTAGAGTTATTTGATATGCTGTCTGGGGAACCAAAGCCCAGTTCTTCATTCAGTTTTTGGTTTCTCTTTTTAAAGAAAGCAAATATTTTTCGGAAGGAATAATTAAGTGGGTTTTTTTTAACAAAGTGCCTGGGATTATCCTGTTTTAGGAGATTTTAAGAAAAAATGAAACTATTTTTAAAAGAAATTAATTGAAACTAGGCACCAGTACTTAAAACCTAGCCTATCTTACCCCTTGTCCAGGGGATTTAACAATGAGTTATGGATAAATGAATTTTATTTTCATTTCACATATTATTTTTTTCCAGGCGCTAGTGTATGATTACCAGATGTATCAAAAAGACTTATTGTATATATATAATGACACAAAAAGATGGAGAATTTGGAGTTGAAAAAAAAAGGTATACTAAATATTAGCACTGTGTTTTGCTAGGTGTTACAAGAAGAAACACATCTTGCAATAAATCAGTGTTCCAAAAAAAATGATAACAGGAGAAAGAAGGCGATATTAATAATGTTATGAGAATAAGATAGGTTAAAATTAGTCTATGCTACAACATGTACCAAAGGTATTATTAATGAGAGTGTATACTGTAGTATGCTAGTATAATTTGCACTAAAATATTATGGTAGTGAAGATGCTGTAAGTATCTTGAAGTTCAATACCTGAATTTATTGCCAGGAGTAAATTGTAATTTAAAGGAGCTAGGCTGATACTAGAGGCTCCATAAATGCAAAATAGGATTTCTTTTCGGATAGCAGACCTGCCCATTTTATTATTCACATACTCCCTTTGAGATGCACGTTCACTTTCACAGGCTCTTAGACTGGCTGTACCACCAGGGCACCCCGGAAACTAGAGCAGTGGGCAATAGCTCACAAAAAATAGGAGTTTACAGGGTCTGGTAATCCCTCAGTGACATCTCTGATTTGAGCTCCCGGGGTCTGGTAATCCCTCGGTGACATCTCTGATTTGAGCTCCCAGTAATCAGCACACCTCTCTAGAGAGAAAGTCAGTGAAGGGGTGTCCCTGCAGCTCTCAGAGGAGAGGTGCCTACTGCTGTCTGCTGCTGCCTTTGCTCGGTTGTGCTGTTGTCACACGGGGAGCCTCACGCAGCTCCAGCATCTCTCCCTATGTTCTCGTTGTGTGCTCACTTTTCCTCTAAGAGTGTAAAACCATGTTGATTGTAGTAGACACATAGAGAAAAGTTTCTTAGTGTAGAGGATTATTAAAGTCCTGAAGATCTTTCAAGGAGAAGTTCAATTCTAATACCATGACCAAAACCTGTCACTCTAACTCGATTACCTTTCCCCTACCTGAGTAGAGGACAGAGATTGCTGCTAAACCAGTTCTTAAAATGACTTCTTTTTGCTGGGAATTTTTGCTAGTGTGTAAACCATCAAAAGACTAAAAGAAGGAAGGAAGGAGACGGAGGGAGAAAATTGCTCAAGAGAAGCCAGAGAAACTACCTGGTGCCAGTATTGCCAATCCCTTTGGGAATCTCTAGTTATTATGCTTCTTTTCTGGATCTGAATGATTACATCTTTCTAACTACTTGCATAGCATTTTAAACTGTTATTTGAACCACCATTCTTAGAGAAAAAACAGTACAGTTGAGAAATAGCATAATATCCCAGCAAATCCATGTGGTTATCAGGATGTAAATAGGTAGCACAAGAGAATTACCACTTGAAATCTTTGAGACCATGTCAGACAGCTCTTTCAACCTCCCTTTTATACTGCAACTGCTTGCATTCATGCTCGCCTTATAATAATTCACTTTTCCATAGCACATGACTGAGCACTCCAAGCTAGTTTACGCATTTTTCTCTATTATTAAAAAAAAAATCTAGGAAGTAATCCCAGATTTATAACACTGATATTTTGCATCATTATTTTTCTCACTTCCACAGTTTACCCAGTACAAGGTTCGTGATGTTTTTTGCAGCATGTTGTTAAAAAGTGTGGAGGAATTTGGCACCTATGGTATAGCCTTTCTGGATGTATTTCATACACCTCTTTTAGTTGTCACTAGTACTATTTAAAATGGTAGAATGTTGTATTAAACTTCATCGCATTCAGACATCAATTTGTTCATTTGAAAATGTATTCTTATATATTTGTGCTTTCCTTCCATGGTACAATGAATCAATGGATTTTTTTTCTGGGATCAGCAGTTTCAGGAGAGTTATAATGAGCAAACCTAGAAAGAACAACTTTGTGCATTGCTATGACTTAGTCATAGGAATCAAAGGCCTAGTGTGACAAAAAGAAAGGACATTTCTTAAACGGGAAACACATAATAAATGTAATTCATTAGAGTTATGGAGGGAATAACAATTCATCTTATATAGGAGCACTGAGTGTTTATAAATTAATGCATTTATCATTGGTGCATTGTTTTGGTGTTTGGATCCAAATGATTGCTTGAAATAATAATGCCTTACAGAGGTTTGGTTCAAATTTTAGAACATACTTATTTCTTATGCAGCTGTACACATGGAGACCTCCACAGGAGTTTAGGTGTTCTGAGGACTGAGTAAAATCCTCAATGAAAACATTTTAAAGTATCAATCTCTGACAGATACACTTAAATCAATTCACGGCAGTAATGACTCCAAGCCAAGAGCCCAATAAAAGTGCAAGTCAGTCTGAAAATATGAAATACATATGTACATATCTGCAAAAACAGAGGAGGTAGTGTTGTGGAGCAGAAGTACAGAGGAGATATGTCCTTTTTTCTAAAGGACATCACAGAAGATCTGGCAATTTAGATAAGCTTTTCCCAGATTGCAGTGACTCCACAGGGCATTGAACTGCTGATAGCCATGATTTACCCTACAGAGCTTATTTGCTACATTTTCAGAAGTTCTGTATATCTAAAATTTTACTTTCCGTCCATACCCCTACAGAAATAATATCAACATTATCGTGCTGTTCATAAAAATATGTGAATGTGAACTTGTGAAAAAATTTGCTCACGTGAGCAATTGTAAAGCATTCTAGCATGCGCTTATAAGTACATCAGTGTATGTTATTTTGTGGTGTAAGACTTGGAAGCACCTTCTGCCTGTTCATGACAATGTCATGTTTTGAAAAATAATGTTGTCATAAACAACCTTCAATTTTTAAGAGCAGTTTGATGAAATTTTTTATTGCTAACAGTAGTTTATCTGAGATACAGATATTTTGATTACAGCATTTTCTGCGTGTTACAGAAAGGTCAAATATTTGTAATTGTCAGAAGGACTATATATCTATATGCTTACATACTGTCATTACTGCTATTCCTAATAGTTTTGCAACAGAGCACTCTTCTAAAAATTGTCAGTGGCAAAACCAGAAGCAATGGGCAAAGCTTTCATCTGTTGCTCCAAAAAAAGGCGTAAATATTAGAAATTTTAAATAGATGGATCCTAATGGTCTGCCTTCCCTTATTTTAAATTATAATAAGTCTTCTTATTGGCATAATAATGCGCAAGAATGTTATGAATAGCTTTTAAATTTATTTACAGTTCTGCAAGGTGAAAGTGCTTTGGTTTTAATTCTATGTGAAATAGACTTCTCTGAAATATACAGCAAATTATTAAATAAATCCAGATTAAATGTCCTATTTTTGATCTGTAAAATAACTTTAGCTTAGAATATACAAAAATGGTACTCATCATCATGACTGATGCACTGTGTGTCTAAGTTCTCTTTGGCAAAATCTATCCAGCAACTTATATCTAGTGCAGTGGACACATTTTTGGGGTCATATCCCCATTCTTTCCTGAAAAACTGCGTATAGAGTATGTTATAATAGGTAGTCCTTGTCTAAAAGAAAACAGCTGGTGTCAGTTTCATCCTTTTGGTATTTATAATGAATTCTTTGATACCTGCTTTTATGTTATTGGGGGCACTTAGCTGTCCTTACATATTCTTCCAATTCCTGAAAAGTTGAAAGCACTTAAAACTGTATAACAGTCTGTGGCAACCATATTACTTTGTATAAATCTAAAGATTTCCTGCTTTCCTTTGTAAAAACAGTAGTTCTGTGACGGCTTCTTGCAGAAACATTATTTTTTTGCATTCCAGTTTCTCTGAACATGGCTTCCCACTATCTTTTATACTTGCAAGGAAAAGTCTTGCCGATTTCAAGTCCTATTTCAAGGTCCTCCTTCCATTCAGAAAGATTAGAAGTAGTATTACTCATTTTGTGGATCATGAAGCGCATGTGAGATAATACAGGCTCTTTCTAAAGACACACAGTCTTCTTATGTGTGTTTGATTTGCTTGGAGTCTCTCTGAGAGATGCTCCTTCTTGACACAAGACAATTCAAATGTTTTGTTATTTTTCATTGTAGGTATTCTCAATCATTTCCAGTTATACTAAACCACTAATATTTCATACCCAGTCAACTTAGGAAATAAGAAGAAATAAGAAAACTTAGTTTTCTAAGTTACTCACTTCTGTGTTTTTTTGTAAATTGTCATTTGGCCTTTTTAATCACTTCTTAGCTCCATGAATTTGACACTTATGCTTCAGTTCTGCAACAAAAGAATTGTCTGTACTCTAACATTTAAGGACACCCACCCTTCCCCAACCTCCCCAAAATCCCCAAACTATAATTTGGAACCCTGTAAATAAAATAAGTAATAGCAGTTACTTGAAGTAAATTAGTGATTTTTATTTCCCTGACGATTTGCCATTTGATTACCAACATGGTGGAACCTGAAGGTGTGTTGCTATCACTATCCAATATAAACTTCAATATAAAATAGAAGTCTTTTCATAATTGTTAACTATGAACTCAACAGTGTTTAATATCATTATTACATGTGCTGCTGCATGCAGATATTAAGTGTAATATTCCATTTTAGTGGGTTGGGAAATTGCAATAATCTGCCTCATAGTTAGAGAACCTCCATGTGTACATATCCTCTATTGAGAATTCATCATACCTTCCCTCATTTGCTTAATACACGAGGATAGGATCTCATTATAATTTTTATCTAGGGTGCCAGGTTTCTGGTTTTAACTCTGGATGTTTCATATTCAAATATAGGCTGGAATAGCAGTTGTTACATTAAGAAAACAGTTAATCCAATATACCATCAATTATGGACTCCTTATACTTGAAAAAGCTTTTTTTTTTTCAATATACACAAAAAGCTCAAAAATTTCCTCTTGAATCAGAGTTGACTGAAACAAATCTACAATTCTAGCCCACTGTTGTGATTTTATGAGACAATCTTATGAAAATACAGTAATTATTTTTTCTATGCTTATGAGAACATTTGCTACCCTAATGAGGTGCCCTTTGTATGACACATCAGTTTCTGTGTCTGATACTGCATACCTGACCTTCTAAGAATTACTGGCAAGTATATGGCTATTATGAAGTAAAATAAGTTAGAACAGTAGCTCCTATTATTTGCAGACCAATGGACTGAAATAAAATAAAAATCAGTGTCTGAAAAAGGCTATAGAAGAGGACAATAAATTCATAAGAAAACTTATTTAATTAGTGCATTTCACTAGTGAAACATTGTCAGCTACAGCAATTCCACTTAGTAGGAAACTGAAATGGAATGCTTACCATGACAGAACCTGATGTGAGGGACTGGATATTTGCAAAATAATGAGTGATAAATCTAAAAAACAGAAAAGCAAAATAATGAGAGGATCCACAACTGCTTTATAATCATCAAATTTAGTTAGGAATGGCAAACAGCAATGTTATCACCTGCCAATGTCTTGCCCTTTCGTATGAGTCTAAATTTCAAGAGCACAAAGTGTCAAGAAAAGTAGTCTTATACCTGTTCACACATAAGAAGTTCTTTTAGATTACTCATTTGTTGGCAGAGCAGAATTTGCAATTTTTTTACAAAACCAAGTGAAAAAAAAAGGCGGCAACTAAGCCCAAACTTAAAGAGCCCTCTATAAAAATTCTTCCACTTTGCAGACACAGTTAGAACAGGAGTGTAATAAGCACTTTGGGCAAGAAGCAAGTGTTTAACATGATTTTAGTGTAACCTTCAAGTCTCAGCTGATTTGAGCAGTAGCCAAAGTAAGAAAATACTATAGTTGCAGTTATTTTTCCCAACCCAGAATGATATCCCCTCATTTGGGGTTTTAATGGAAAATCTTAACAGAAACATAGGTATAACAATAACAAACCTATTACCTTTATTTGAAACATACCTCTGTTTCAAGGATTTGACCCACAATGCATATATGTTCTGACTGAAACGGTTGTAAATGGACTCTGAATGTTTTATCGTCCAGACTGCTTTTATGTTCTTGCAGACCTGAATAACCACATCTGGAAAGTTTCAGGAAAACTTTGCAATGGATGTGCTTTCTTGTCAGTATGTTACACAACTACTAGTGATGTTAAAAATAGGTCATAATATCTTAGATGACTTATAGGTCATCTTAATGACTTATAGGTCATAAAATCTTAATATCATTCATATCTTAGAATCACTGTGGTTGAAAAAGAGCCTTAAAATCATTGAGTCCAATCATTAACCTAACACCACTACCAAGTTCACCACTAAACCATGTCCCTAGAAACCATGCCTACACAACTTTTAAATACTTCCAAGGATGGTGACTTAACCACTTCCCTGGGCAGCCTGTTCCAATGTTTTGACCGCTGTGTCACGAAGAAATTTTTTCTAATATCCAGTCTATCTTATCTATCTGATGCCATCCATAAAAGTGCATCTCAGAATAAATTTTGAGGAAAAGCTACCTGTGAAGGCTCTATGGATGGCTAAGTCACAAGAATCACACCTATATCTGTCCCATTGCGAGTCTGTAAACACGTCACCTGAAGATGTGGTACGCTTATGCAAGTAGCTCCCAGGACCCATAAAGAAAATCCTTTTAGAGGATTAATGGTTAAATTGATTGTTGAATACTAAATGTCTACCTGTAGTATGGACTCATAAGTGCCTCAGGGCTTTGAAAGAATTAAAATTGGTTCTTTCTGAATACTCATGTTACTTACCAGGATTTTAGATAGTTTTTCATCTACCCTGCTGATGGCTCAATGGATGGCCTTAGGGTATGACAAAGTCAGTTAGTGTTAAGATGCACAGAAATTCTACCAATTATTTGTGAAAGTCACTCACTGAGTTCCTGCGGTAGCTGGCAATCACTGACATTTTGAAACTGTTAAGTAAACTAACACATTTAATCACAAGTATATAACACATCTCTTTTTCATTACGAGACCATATTTAATTTGACTTTCTGTCACACATATGTAGGAATTCTTTGGACTACATAGGGTGGATAACACTAAAATAATTAACGTGATATAGAGCTGTTCCTGCTGAGTGAAATCACATTTTGTGCTTCGGAAATAAAGCATTAAAGCTAAATATGAAGTGCCTGGCACAACAACACAGAGAGTTTCTCTACAAAGTGACTATGTGTCAATGACTTTTCCACAGTGTTCTGACACAAAGAGCAGTCTTTCTTCTGGGTTAATTCTGGCCAGTCTCAGCACAGCAGGACAATGTGTGGGCTTTGCAACCAATATGTAGATTCACTACAGGTGAGAGAATGTGCTTTGCCCTTCTACCTTTCCCTACCATCTGATAGAATAAAGACAAAAGAAAAAACTTGAGGAGATAATACCAATATTCACTCACAAGGAGAGATTCTGTGAAAAATAATCAGAAACAGTATAAACTAGCATTAAACCTTTATGTGACTTATGCATGGAAGATGATAGTTCTCTTGAATACTTCTGTGAAAAAAAATAGAGTTGCAAGTTTCTCTCTAAAGTGTCTTTATTAATACAAGTTCAGAATTGCTGTGGCAAAGTTAAACTATTTCATAAGTAAGCTATAAAAGTGGTAAGAGGTATGAAGAAATGTAAATAAAGGTGAAGTTATAGACAGGCGAGCAGTAGAGGATGCTAAGTTGATAGATGCACCACATTTTAGGATGCATACTTGAATAAGGATATTTTCAAGGTAACAAAAGGAGTAATAGATAGGAAAGGAAGAATTAAAATAAAAAGGGAATGTTCTGTTGACTAGGATATCAGTTTATAGATATGTCTTGGGAAATGGTGAATTTAGCATTTGGCGCATTTAAGATTACTTGGTAAGTAAAAAATGTAGAAGAACAGAAATTCTGACACTGAAAGGAAGTGCTTTACATAAGCAAAGCCTTTCTCATCTTTTGAGTATTTAGCTCTATTTGTCACTTGAACTGGCTAGTGTGGACAGACTGATCATTTCCATTTTTTCTCATCTGTTTTTAGCTTTGACCATCTCTAAGCTGTGTCAGCGGAAGCAACACTGTCAAAGAAATACTCCATCCTTGGAGTTGTAATTTTAGATTGTGAATGATCAAATTAGAGTTGAGTTTTTCTGCAGCTTTTCAGTATAGCATCTGGGCCTGCTTCTGTGTCGCCTTTTAGACTGCTCACTGTGGATAGAAGATAGAGCAAGGTGTGAGTATGTGCCTTAGCCATGCAGGGCAAGCCACTGTCTGATTGCTGGGGCACTCACCTGTCACTAGTTAGATGCAAACCATGGTGTCTTCTCAGCAAGCAACTTTCTACTTATGGTCAGGAGGCATGAAAAATTTAAAGTGTATTACCCAGCAAATATATGATGGATTGGAAGAGACCTGTTTTACTAGAAACAAGTATCTGTGTAGCAATTATCTGCTGTCACTGTTTGCTACAGTCTTGACAGCTCTCCCACACTTAAGCAAAGTCAAAACAAATAATTAATTAGTATCAAAGTTTTTCCTCAAGGTTTCCCATGAAAAAATTGTATCAATGCAGAATGAACATTTTTACATTATGACAGTTGTGTCTTGGCTTGTGCTGGAAGGGATGTTCATTGAATGAAACATTCAGGTCCTGTATACCTATAATTTTGTGTACCTAGAACCCTGCAGGGCTATTTGGAACAATGGCACTCGTAAGGGAAGCTGGAATAGTTTATATGTGCAAGTTTCTTAAATGGGTGCTGCATGCAAGGTTGATACTGTCTGGTCACATAAAGGGAAACTTGGTTAACCGCTGGAGAGGTCTTGGAGGACTTAGCACAAAGTACGGAGTTGGTACTTCTAGCACATTCCTAACTGGTCTAAATTCAGTGGAAGTAATTCTAATAGCACACAAGACTCTGATTATCATCCTGATATAGCTGTTTTGTCTTATGTTTCATGTATTGTTTATGTTTAGGAAGATTTTTTTTTGGATTTTGGTTTTTCTTAATCCATGTCTTTACAAGTGTCAAAGCCATGTTTGTTTTCAAAGACATATGCCTGAAGTGTTTGCTTTTCCAAAACATCCTTGGATTCTGGCAACCCCAAAGGTGAGCAGACAGAAAATCAGGCAGTTTGTTGTTTGCAGCCTTTCTGCATTTACTCAGTAATTCATCAAAACCAATCTGTTTTTGCAAAATGCTTCTGTTTGGCAAATGAGTGTTTTGTGACTAAAACTCGGTTTAATCAGAAAAATCCTGTTTAGTTGTACTCATTATATGGTAGGAGAGAGACAAATCAGATGTATTTCAGTCTACTAATCACAGAGCATGACTGAATGACTTTCAATTGCATCTCTATCCTCTTTATCTTATTGCTGTGATAGATACCAAAATGAGAGCTATGAAACCTGCAGACTGCATTGCAACTTTTCATATTGGCAGCTGTCAAACATACATTTTCAAAATTAGTGCTATGTACTTAACACCTCATGCGTGGAACACTGTCCTCTGAGCTAATGTTGCTTTGAAGGCAAAGTGTGCTTTGAAGGCATCATTTGCAGACCACTTAAATTTCAGATGATTCCTCATTGTGGTTATGTTGGTTGATAACATCTGAAGTACACATGAAAAATAGTAAGTTTGTAAAGGGAATTAAGGCTCGGGTTGGGACAGTATTTAGATACAGTCTTAACTTGGAAGGACTCAGGTATGGGACTGCAGATGGATAAATGTATATAAATCTTTTCTTGAATTACTGGCTAAACACTGAATGCTTAATGTTCAATCAGCAAAGAAAACATCTAAATAGTGCACTGAACCTAACAAATAGGACAGTTTGGGATATACACTTGTCCAGCTCATGCAAAGACCCTTGATATAGCCTGAGGACAGCTTTCTACAATCACATCTCTGAATAACTTTCAAGGAACAGTGCAGAAGAAACAATAAATGAAAATTCCCTAGTGTTACTATATTTAAAGAAAGTGAGACAAGTAGTATATAGAGGAATAGCTCAGTGAAGCTTGATAAATTATTGCAAGTCAAGATGTCTGACTAACACATCTTTTCCTTCAATCTAAAGCCTACTTTTTGGTTTTATGCACTACTAAACAGTAAAAAGAGTTTTTCCTCTTAGTCTCTGTTGCTGATTTCTTGGTGTCTCCAATAATAAGTTGTATTTGTGACATCTTTTTCCTCATCTTTGGCTTACTAGTGGATGAAACGTGAAAAATAAAGAAAGACAAAGGGAAAGGGGGAGAGAAATACAAGTTTGGCTTAATCTTTCTTTGCTTAGATCTGCAATCTAAATTTATTTCAGCTCTTGGCTGAAGCATAAAAAATAGAGAAACAGAAGATGTTTTTAGCCAAACAGCACTCATCCTCTCTTCTGAATAGTATTGGCTCCCATCTATAATTTCTACTTTATGGTAAAGCGAACACAGGTTGTGGTAGAAGGCAATAAAAGGTATTTTCTTTTACCTACTTTGGTTTTATTCCTGGGCTTGTGTTCATTCCCATCTTCTAATTTTTCAAGCAGAAAGGTCAAAAAGTAAGTTTTAGGACTTGGCCATACTAATAAAATATCTGGTGTCGGGGGGGATAGGGTTAGTCACCTAATATGCCTGTATCATCCTAGAGTATTCTGAGCTGGAAGGGACCCATGAGGATCAAGTCCAACTCCTAGTCCTGCAGAGGACACCACAATAATCCCACCATTGTCCCTGTTACACCCATCCTGAATAAATGTATCCGTGTGGAAATATTCCCATAAGAGCAAATGAAAGACACATCGATTTCCCTTAGACTGCGATGATACTGTTGAAAACTGGAATCTAGGAACTCGAGTCCTTGCCTCCTTGTTTGCTCCTATAGGCACGGCACAAGCGTTGAAAACTTTGAACCGATTAAGCTGCTGGCTGGCCAAACAGACAAATGCTACCAGCACTGCTTTATCAGGATTGTTGTTAGACATAGATAGTGTTCGACGCGCTACCTTACAAAATAGAGCTGCAATTGATTTTTTGCTTTTAGCTCATAGACATGTTTGTGAAGATTTTGAAGGTATATGTTGTATGAATTTGTCTGACCATTCTAAATCTATTCACGCTAGCATTCAAGCCCTACAAAACAGCGTGAGTAAGCTCCAGATGGTAGATGGATGGCATTGGTTTGACAAATTATTTGGAGGTTTTGGAATCATGGGATGGCTAAAAAATTTGTTGAAAACAGGAATTTATGTATTAGGAATTTTGCTAGTGCTTTTAATTTGTTTGCCTTGTCTTTTGCAATGTGCTCAGAAATTGATTGATAAATCTACGAAGAGGGTCTTGGTGGTGGAAAAGGAAGGGGGAGATGTAGGAGAACGGTTGGGCAGCAGAGCCCAAAGTACAGCAGAGCTGACAAGTAATATGGACATTCTGACCCTGGTGGGTCAGAAGCCCTGGGAACATACAAGAATGTAGAAGGAAGAATTAAAGGAGGTATAGTTGCTTTGTTTTAACGTAGTCATGCAAAACTATAATTAATCAATGTTGCTAGGAGACACAAATATTTTGTGTTTTGTTAGAGTAATGGAAAGTTTTGCCCAAAAGCTGTGAGAGTATATAAGCCATGCTGTAGAAACAATAAACGACTTCTGCTTGCATCAAGCTGTGTCCCGTCTCTCAATCGTCACCTGAGAGCGTTGTCCAAACACTTCTTGAACTGTCAGGCTTGGTGCTGTGACCACTTTCCTGGGGAGCTGTTCCAGTGCCCAAACCCCTTTTGGGTGAAGAACCTTTCCCTGATATGCAGCCTAAACCTCCCCTGACTCAGCTTCATGCTGTTCCCTCAGGTCCTGTCACTGGTCACCACAGAATGACTGGACACTATGGAGATCAGTGTCTGTCCCTCCTCTTTCCCTCACAAGGAAGTTGCAGACTGCAGTGATGTCTCCCCTCAGTCTTCTCTTCTCCAGGCTGAACACAGACCAAGTGACCTCAGCCTCTCCTCATACAGCTTCCCCTCCAGGCCCTTCACCATCCTCATGGTCCTCTCTTCTGACAGGTACATTGGTATGATAGATGAGAATTCAATTATAAGCACAGTGTTTAGCCATTTAATTAAGAGACTATTTACTATTTTTCTTGAGTTCCTCCTTTGAGACATACGTAAACTTAATTTGTCTATGTTCTGCAGTAAGAGAAACTTAAAATAACTAAAAAGATAAAAGATAGCATGGTGACTTACAGTTATGCTAAAAAATGCGGTTCCCTGGCTGATCTGGGAATCCAGAAGGAAAAACTAATTTATTTTATATCCCATGAATAGGAAAGTTCATTAAACTTCAGGCTTCCTGGGAAAGAGTTTAGTATTGATTGTATTTAAGACCAGAGGGCTAAGAACCGGAAGGCTTGGAAACTGTTTTAAATTCTCACACAAATTTGCCCTGTGACTCTGGAAAACTAAATTAATTTACATTCTGTAGCTCAAATCAAGTAGTTTTTTAAAGTCAGTCACTTAAATGAAAAGAAAAATAATTTAATTTCTTGATCTGTTGAGTTTAGGTACATCTGGCTAATGTGGATGAGAATTGCTACTGCTGGCTTTTCTCTGTGAAAATAAATTCTATTTGTCACAAGCTTACATATGGATAGATGTATCAGTATAATGCTTCAGACTTCAAACCATGGAAAGTGTGCCATTGCTAGCTAACTGTTTTTTAAGTAAGACTGAATACCCTGGATTTTTAAAAAATCTTGATATTAATCAGTTTCGTAAGACAGAATGTAAGTAAAGGTTTTCTGGCATTTTCAGAAGTGACTACAGCTGGCTTAACTAAATTTTGCTGAGACTAGATGCAAAAATTTCTAAAATTTTTCTAAAATTTTGCAACCATGTTATGGGTCGGAACTAGATGGGTCATTAAGATCCCTTCCAACCCAAGCCATTCTATGATTTTATCCATCACAAGAGATTTCTGGAGCAAGTTTTGTCTTAAATGGGGCTCTGGGCTTCTTGTTTGTTTGTTTATTAGTTTATTATTGACTCCTGGGCACCATGAAACAACTGACTCATTCTCCTAGTGAAATAATTTTTAATAAATGATGAGTGTGTTCCTGGGAGATCACATGAGAGGTGATGTATTCATGCATTTTATTGATAAATCTAGACTACTGTGAGCCCTAGCTTATAGCGTTGTGTAAGGTTCTACAGGATAGAGATGATAAAAACTTTTGAGAAAGGTTTTCTTGCTCTTCTGTGCTTACCCTTTTCACTTTTTTATCCAGTTTTGTGGTGGATCCCATCTCTACAAACCGAAGAGGGCTTTCACTCTGTTTTGTTTTAAAATCTCCTCTAACAGTTAATTGGTAGGATTGCTGTGTTGCTTGTTTTTTTGAAAAAAATTTTGCCACACTTTTCTCAGACTGCTGTATAAGCAAGAACTTAGAAAGAAATAATTTTATTACGAAAGACACTTGAGCTTATGCTTTGTAAAACTTCTCTATTTTAACTGTCTTCTGAATTTATGAGATACCAAATGTGGTTAGGAAAGTAATTTGAAGTAACGTTATAGCCTTAATGCAAAGGAAGTAGTAAAACTTGAAATAATATCAGACGCGGTAGATCAGTCTGACATTCTGTAATGAGCTAAAAAGTTATGAAGCATATGTGAATCACTAAAGTTAATTTCTTATTTACATTGAAATATTTGTATTTGGATACTTTAGAACAGTGATATACCTCTAGCTGATTTTGAACAGCTCCTTTTTAGTCCCATCTAGCCCTCTTACAAGTTCTTTTAAGGCATGTGCCTTCAAAGATATTTCTAGAATGTAAATTGATTACATAGGTAGAAGGTTGCTTAACAACATAATAATACCTGTTTGATTGGTCTAGTAGAATACTTCTGCCTTCGCTATTATACCAGGAAATTAGTACTGTATAATCCTGTCTGGGCAACATGGGGAAAATCTGTAGGCCATAGTCACTACCTCAGATATTAAAGAAGTGATGTGTCTTATCAGAAAAGGCGGAGCATTCTTCGTGTTCTTCAAGGGCAACAAATCCTCATTAGCCCAGTCTGTAACCTGATAAAAATCTGAATGTGTTGAACTAGTCATCAGCTTTCCAGTAGACTTGCTTTCATTTTAGATTTTGTACCTCATAAATTTTACAGTGAGCATGAACAAATCCCCACAATTAATATAACAGTCAATAATGGTACTCAAATTTCAGTAATAGCCAGAATTATAGATGTGAACCTGAATTTCTTCATCTTTTATTTGCTGAAAAAAAAGAAAAGCTGGCATTGTTCAGACTGTATCTGATTCTTGCCTGAAATCAATGAATATAGGTATGGTCAGGGTTCTTCTCCAGACCTTAAATAAAAATGGCATTAATAAAACATCTGTAGAAGTTGGCATTTGAGGCCTAACTTCATTCATCAAGAAGATTCGCATAGAAGTGTTGCTGCTCTTACAAAATCTTCATGTGTATACTCAGTTTCATATAATTTATTTTTTCTATTTTTTGATGAGGAGAGTGTTGACACAATTAAGCAAAATTACAGTATTTCCTCAGGGGGAATAGATACATGCCATTCAGTTATTTTTATTACTGTTTTTTGTAGCAAGAAAGTGAATCCTTCTCTTCTGTGAAGTCTCACATACAGTGTTTTGTTCCTCTGTGGCATTTAGTAGCAATGATATTTAGGAATATGCAAACTTTGTTCAAAGATGAACTTATAGCTAGGACCTACTTCTAATCATCTGTTGTGCTAATTAGGAGTGCTACCAGAAATTTAGTAGAAAGGAGACTGCATTAGTTCCCACCAATTCTTCTGATCATCCTGCCTTTTTATACTCACAAGTGATATCAATAAAAGACAAGACAACAGTATTAGTATTTCTAAAAGTACTTAATATCTAAAGGCAATTGCTCAATCTGCTCCTATTAATTTGTGTTTAACTTTGTATTTCTCCAATATTTCTGTACACATACTTTGAAATGACAATAACGCACAGAAACATGGTCAGAGAATAGATGTTACATTTTACACTGTTATTTAAGAGACAAAGGTAAAATTCTGCCTGACCCCACCCTTCATCTTAGTACTGCTGTCATCTCTAACAGTTCTTTAGACTACAACCATATAAAATATCCTCACTAAATTTCACATGTTGTATAATGGTGTGAGACTTACTGATATTTTTAAAAAGCTCAGTCTATATTCATAACAGTTCACAGGCACTGAAGGAAGTTATACAGGCGCCAGATTTTGCTCCTGCTATTTAACTCAGAGACCTGCCTTTCAGCATGTCTCAATGTTGTTATTTTCCTATGTGCCACTCAGGGACAGAAATGGCAAAGCATCTGCATAGTTACAGCATTACCTTCCTTTATATGGTGACCAGTGATGGGAAAAAAAACACGCACTTTTTTCTGTTGTTTTGGGAATAACTTTTTGACCTGTACCCATAATATTGATTGGGGATAAGGAGCAGTGAACTTGTAAACTACCTGTGCAGGTCAGATGAGCTATTGCCTGAATATGTCTACACAACTGAGATGCAGTAATGCAAAATGCTCTTCAATTTTACATTAGGAAGACTTTCATAAGAACTTTGTAAAATCAAAAGTCTTGTAGTAATGTGTACATCACAGATAATACCCTTTTAGCTGTAGGAGGTTATGATAGTTTCTTCCATAGAAAAAACCATTTTGTTTAAGATAAAAAATTACCTGCTCAATCTTCTAGTGCTGGCAGAACCTCTGAGTGAAAACAAAACAAACCAGTAATGAAAGTGGAAAGTGGTTTGCAGGAAGGAAAGGAATAGGTTTCCATGATGTAGCAGAAGACACTGAGATGTCAATTCCCTCAGAACTCAGTCCCACCCGTTCCATGTCACCAGCAAAGATGTTAAACAGTGCTGATGCCAATACTGACCCATGAGAAATGACACTTGTCACTAATCTCCACTTGGACATTGAGTCCAAACTGGAGTGTGACGATCTAGCCAATTCCTAATTCATCGAGTGGTGCACCCATCAGATAGATCCATGTCTCTCCAGCTGAGAGACAACGCTGCCCCTTTATTGGATGAAAGTGCATACAGGAAAAATGAAGCCTAGTAATGCATTGTGCACAAAGTCATTCTGATGAATTATTCATAGAACTGATGATTCAATTAGGAGAACATTTTTCTTTCTCAGGTGTGAAATTCCATGCAAGTTGAAAGAGAGCCTTAAAAATAGTAATGGGTGCAATTATATTCAGAATATGTTAGATAATCATGTCATTTTTCAATAACAAATTAATTAGATAGTAATATTTTTCGTATGCACACTCTAATTGCTTTCCTCTGAGGATCTCAGAATGATACAAAGAGCACCTAATTAGGCCTCTAAACAACCATTTGAGGAAATCATTGTCTTTCTCTACTCACTGTAAACTGAGGTACCAAGTGGTGAAATTATATTTCTGCTAACACACTGAGAGGAAAAATCGAAGTATGGATTTTTTTCTTTATGTTAGAACAGAAGGTATTTTCATTTTTAGTGTTTATTTAAAAATAGGAAATCATGAACACTTATGTGTTCAGTCTCCATCACAAAATAGAAAATGCACCTCTTCTATTAAAAAAATAAAGACTGTGTTGAACCATGTATAAGAAAGATAACTTTTAGGCTTCAAGCAAATATCCTAAGTTGAGCAACCCTGAAAGAAATAATCACAGAGTGCAGGTTTGTTCTTACCAGAAGTCACTGAGTCCTTTCTCTCATCTATAGAATGTATTAATCTAGTAATTTCTGATGACCATTTTATTATTTACATACAAATAAATAGCCATTATTTATGTGATCTTTTTCTGTTGGCTTGGCACATATCCAAATACTGATAACCTTGAAAATACAGCTTACTAATTTTAGTATGATGAAAACGAAATCAGAATTTAACAATATCTGTTACAGAATTGATGAACAAGTACATGATGGTCATATATCCTTTAATCATAAAAAGGTATATTTTATGCTAATTATAGAATGTATATTGTATGTGCTTAATATTACTAGTAACACCCAAGCTGTCAATTTTCAATTATAGTTTCTCAAATATCTAGTAAATTACCCATTTATACATTAATAAGATAATCATCCACTGATACTAAAAACTGAAAGCTGAGTCCACAATCACTGTTTTGCAGGATGATTAATTAAGACATCTTATTTCCTAATTAGCAGGGAGATTTTTCTTGGCTAATGTCCCTGCCTGACATATTATTCTAACCTGATTTTGGTTAGTTTTTCACCAAGATCAGCAGTCCTCAAAGGACTTTCATTCTGCTACTTTTGATTTCTATTCTGTTATTCTACTTTACCCGAGTTTGACTTCTGGGACTGTTATGGTATATATATCTTAAATATAAGTCTTTATGAAAGAATCCCTGGCTATACAAAATAATTCCATTTTTTAGAATAGACCTTTTCCAGTTACTGGAATCTACTGAATGTCTTTATAGGGAGAGACCTAGAATAAAAACATACACACAATTCTCAGTTCTTCAATCCGAGTAAATGTGGCAGCATAACAAAGAAAATATATGAATAGACTTTTTTTAGCAGAACACCTAGACAAGTGCTAAATTTTTAGGTGTGTCATGAATATGAAAAACTGTAGATTCTCCTGCCTAAGAAGGCAATTCAATGCTCTTGTGTTTATTATCTGTATTATAAGATGTTTGTTTGGAAAAAAACCATAAATGTTAGGAACGCTGGGTACTTCAAAGTATCTTCAAAGTTTAGGTACAGAAGGTTTTCAAAAAACTACAGGTGATTTTCTACTGTCTCAGTAATTTCCCCATCACTTAAAATGGCAATTAAAAATACAAGTAGGACTTAAAATGAAGAAATTTAATAAAATCTAGGCAGCCCTAGTGTTTTTACGGGAAACACCAGTTATTAGCATGCTGTACAAACCCAGATGGCTAAGAGTGATGTTTTAAGGATGTTTTATGTTTATGGATAGCAATTTTTTCATCATAGTTGATAATTGGCTATTTATTTTTTTCATGGAAAATAAATCCAAGTGTGTCTTCAGCTATTTTTAAGATTTTCAATTAACCACAATTAATTTTCCATTTAAATGCTTAGAAGAACTGAAATAGTTTATAATAATATAAACCCATTCAACAGCTTAATTATGCAGTTTTGTCTCTAATTAATTTTCTATTTTTATTTCATCGTGTCATTCTTAGGGTGTGGAAATATTTGCATATTTTTAATTCTAAAACAGCAAAAAGTATAGCGGAAATCACTGAAAGCACTGAAATATTACAGCCAAGAAGGATTTGGATTTTCAGACCGAACTAATTATATATTTTTGTTAAGTATATTTTAAAAGACAACTCGAGGCATAATAGAATTTGCTGTGGTTGTAGAAGCCACTTTCCTTACCATTCGTCTCTATGGAATCACTAAGTGGTGCACTTTCTGTTTGCTTAAACTTGAGACAGAGGATATGAGCTGGATGAATTCACGTGAACCATGACTATGTTGTCTCATCAAAGAAGTCCTCAGGAAAGGAATAATGAGTACTTGTTCCAGACACAGAAGCTGGGAAGGTGAAATAAGTAAAACTTGAAAATAGCTGATGTTACGTATGCTTTATGCGATTGAAAAAAAAAAAATGTATACAAGTTCTGAGGGAAGTACTTAAAAAAGGAGGTTAGTGGCAAACAGAAAACTGTGATAATGAACCACCTACTGAATATCATTAAAATCAAACTAAGACCCTGATAAAGGGCACCAAGAATAACAAAAATGCAATTAATTTAAGCTTTGTTCTCTCATAATTACAGTCTCAAGATGAGATGTATTTATGAGGGGGTCAAGCGATTTTATCTGAAGCATTGCCACTGAAACGATCTCAAGGGAGGTCAGACTGGACATCTTAAATGTTAACAAAGTACACAGTTGCCTGGAAATGAACAAAAAAGGACAAAATTCATAGCGTAAGTCCTTTTAAAAGGCTTGCAGCAAAAATACATTCTTTTTCCTACAGTGGTGAATTTCATTTGTATCCATTGAATTTGCAACAAAGATTGGAAGGAAAAAATACATGCGAAGGGAAAGATAGATTCAGAATTCATTCTCAATTCTAACACTTCCACTGTCATACTCTTATTTGAAACTCTAAAAAGGAGACCCATTGAGCTGTCTTAAGTAGATTTTGCTGAATGAAAGATTGGATTCTGCTAATGAGCAGGAATTACTGAGAGGGCATTTCAGACTTGGTTTGAAGCTGGGGGATGGGTGAACTTCAGAGGAGTCAATCTTATCTTTCCCATAGTCTTCAGAATTTTATGTATTTGAAATGAAGACATAGGGAAAAAATGCCATAGTATTATAAGAATGTTCCCTAAAACTTTATAATTTCATGGTTCTGTGGTCAATTCTAAATAAATAGCAGAAAAAAACCCCTAAAATATAAGACTTGTATTTTATTTACCACATTTTAAAAGATCATTGTTTTCCTCCACAATTTTATTATTCTACGAGTACAACAGTAAGATGGCAGAAGAAAGACACTTAAACTAGAAGTTCCTAGAACAACATGTTTCCTATAAAATATTAGTGGTTTCATAGTCTGAATTGCTTTCCAATGATACAAGTGAAATAACTCTGTGCACCAAAGTGAACCCTGCAGGCAGTCAATAAAGGACAGGAATATCCAGCCACCACAGGGGACACTTTTCCTACAGAACAACTGTTTCCTTCTCTGACTTTTCCAGTCCTGATTCCCGAGGAAACATTTATGAAGTACTTCCAAAAGACGAACCTGAGAAATGAAGCTTTTATACCTCTCAAAGCTAGAAATCTTCCACAGAATTAACATCTGTTTTTATATCCCAATACAATTCTCTCTCTGATTCATCTCTGTTATAAAAAATCAGAAACAGTTTTTCTCTCTTTTCCAAGTGAGTTAATGATGTATCACTTACCTCCTTGATAATATGCTCCTCTTTTCTAGTGTTGCCCTTCTTTTCTCATTATCCAACACAGGCATTATCTAACATTAAGCTGGGAATGGTAACATCTGATCCTGTGCACAGTCTGGGTTTTTCTCATATAGTAGAAATTAATGCAATTGTAGGCATTTGTTTTCTTCTATTGTATTTCTAAAATCTATTTTCAGATTTACCAAGTCCATCTAGAAAAAGTTTCAAGGGCATTCATTTTTGGACATGAAAAGTGACAGACTTACTTTTGAGTACTTAATTTCAGCCCAGCTTGTTTTTATTTCTTTATTTGCAACACAGCTTGTTATTCTCACAAAATGTACAGCACAACAGGAAGGAGACTGAGTTGCAATTGAAAAATGGGAGTAAGAAAACATAGAGTAAGTTTCCTGGTTTCACAGGCAATTTCATATCGCTATATGCCTCTCAGATCCAGTTGTGTCATGAATTTGGAGTTTTTCTGGTGGTTTGTTTGGAGGGTTGTTTTTTTGTTTTGTTTTTTTTTTTTTTTTTTTTTTGATATTTCTCTAGATACATGTCTTCCTGGGAGTGGTTATTACTATGCATGGTACATACTACATACAGCCATTGTCAACTTCTGCACAGCGTCTGTCTGGATTTCAGGCTCATGCAAATCAGGTAGCTGCGTACTTCATCTGAGAAAGCTTTGTTAAATGACTGTGCTATACAATCTTGTCCAGCAGAGATTGACAATACTTGTTCTTTTTCTAGCTGCCCATACCTAAATTACATTGTGCTTTTTTGGTTTTTTTTTAGGACAACCTGAGTATTCCTTAATATCATACAAATAGAATTCTCCTGTAATATGTCAGGCTGTGTGGAAGCAGAAGGAGAAAGACAGGATATGACTGAAAAAAAATAGAAATAATAAAGTAAAGAAAATGAGAATAGAAGTATAAATAAGGATACTAAAAAGCTGATTAGTCTCTTCTGTCTGGAGTAAGAGACCATCATCATGATGCCATTGATGTTTGCATGAAGCCAGCTACAATTTCCAGACAAATCATTACATCTTTCATAGATTAAAACAATATTTTAGATTGAATTGCTTTTGCTTATTAAAATATCACACAATGTGGAAATACTTGGAGTAGAGAAAACAGACAGATGGCTCAGTAAATTAATCTATAAGCAGCAACAGAGCATAAGGTTAGTTGCTGACATTGACTGAATCTTGTGGAAGGTGGTAGAAAGATGACAGTATTAATTAGTCACAAACATGAAGGTGAAAAAGGTTGTAAAAAGCTTGTGAAAGGGGATGAGATGGGTTAGGAACCTGTCATTTAAAGGGAGGGTGACATTTCACATTTGAGATTTATAACTGTGCTTAAAATTCCCTACAATTTTGTAACATTTTGATTGAAAGCTTTAGTTAAAAACATTATGAAAATAGGAACACATTTCCAGTGCTGATCTACATTCTTGCCTTCAATTTCAAATGCAGCCTGCATTTGAGACTGTTCTGGTCTTTTTTCACGAGTTGTAATCATAATGCAATAAAATGCACCATATAGAAAATAGAAAATAGATCAGATGATACTACAAGGTGCTTGAATTGCTCTGAAACAGATACTTCCCTGTTCTTCCAAATTACTAGGGATTTCTTCTTTTACAGTGTTTCCAACTGCAATATATTTTTGGGTAATATATTAGTATAAATTCAGCATAGAGGATGCTCCAAAAGCTGCACTGTTTTATTTGTGTTGAACTGTATGTTGTGTTCCAAGCTAGACTGTATTATTAGACTTTTTTCTCTGGAAGTCAAAACATTCTTAATCTTTAAATTCTGACACCATTACACTATAAAAATGACATTAGATATTTTTCATACATTTTAAACAAGATAATCCAAGTTCAGTCACTTTTCTGTAGCTGTGTAAATTCATACTAGCTGAAGACCAGGCACAGAATATTTTTAATTTATTTCACTGTCATTTCTTACTGAACCTGATTTTGAATAAATGCTGACCACTCCGAGGTACACTGAGGTACCAAGTATTGCATTCACTTGAAATAATGCAATTTAAGATCTTCTGATGAAGGAAGAAGGAATCAGGGTGAAAAAACCCCCACAGCACTGAGCACAATATAATGTTTCAATGCATGATTTAAAAAACATTTTAAAATTCTGCTGGTCTTTTATTCTATGACAATACTTAAATAGATACTAGAAATACATGACACAACGGTACATAAATGCCAATTTTAAAAGGCAAATATTCCCTCATTTATTTTCTAGTGATATTTCATACAACTTTTCTCCATTAATAGCCTAGTGGCGACAATTTTGTATTATTTCCACTGAATAGATTTGAAAGCAAAAAGAAACAAACATCTTGCTACATCATAATTGACAGAATTCTTTGATTACAGAAACAGGTTGGTGTGCTGAGTGGGAAACAGGGTCCCTTGAGTGCTCTTTCCTCATATTATTTTTTATTTCCTCATCATGTTACACTTCACTTTTATCCAAGATGGCTTGTGGGTTGAGTGCCTATAATTTCACTTTTCTCATTAGCTCATTCTTGCTTCCATACCAAGATTTTCAAGTCAAAAAGAATTTTCTCTTGAAAGAATAGAAGCAAGAATGTAATTTCTTCTGAGATTTGTAGAGATCAAGACTAATTATGAGAAAGCAAATGCTTGGATATTTTTCTGTTAGTAACCTCTTATGTTTATAAATGATCATGTTACAAAAACGGAAAGAGTGTGTTTATGCATGATAAAGATTTTAGTGTAAAAATAATGTTTGAAAAGACAAAAACATTTGACACTTGCTCATCAGGGATTTAAAATTTCTAATTTATATATTCATTTTTCTAAGCCTGCACTTGAGTTTAATTCTATGCCCTTAACTCCAACTTTAAAGCCTCAGAAGAATTTGGCATGGTCCATGGATCATACAGACATGAGAGAAATCAATTTGCAGCAGAAGCTAAAGAGTGAATATTTAGGAGATGAGAAGGGAGGGAGATGATGGACTCTGGGATGTGTTCCACCAAAAAATGTTTGATGCTGAAACTCGGGTCCTGAAATGGTGTGTGATAGTAAAGAAAAATCGTGTATAAAGGAAGGGACTAGAGGCATGGTTTGGATGCTGATAATCATCCCATAGAATGAATAATACATCATGACTCTGAAAAAAAAAATCTTTTCTAATGCTAGGATATTTTTCATTAAATACTGATTATTAAACCTATTAAAAATTAATCTAGTTGCAATACATAAGTATCTGAAAGCTTATACTTATCTTTACGTGTTTCCAGCATTTTTTGGTTAGAAAAAATACTGAATATGATGTTTCACAGTGCACTTCTAACCTAAAAGGGTAATAGATAAAAAACATCACCAGAAGAAAGTATTTGTCTCCTGAAAGGTTTACAAAATAGTGACTGTAAAATACATAGCTTGCTTCTAGCCACATCAATATCTTAAGAAGCCTGAGCTTTTATGCTGAAGCAAAGTCAGACCATTCTGCCTTTTTAATAGCTGTTAAATTTCAGGTGGCATAAAGGAGATGAAAACAAACATCCATGAGTCTCAGACAGCACAAAAAAATAACGGCATGTTCTGGCCTGAGCCATTGCTGAGCTGTGCAGGGCTACAGGCACAGAAAGCTATGTCTGAATGCCTAAACCAAGGGCTAACTGTAAGCTGCTGAAAAGAAATCATGCTGACTTTCAGTGCAAAGTGTTTGGAGATGTTTCATAACTGTTAATCCTATTAAAACATTACCTGTGGAACCATGAGAAGGAGTAAGGAATTGCTGATGTCCAACACATGCTGACCCTCATTACTATGTGCTTACATAGCTGTCACCTACCTGAGGTACTGCTTTATCTGACGGGGGTTGGTATTGTGCATAATATGTGACCATACACAAATTAGAATGAGTGGAATAGTCTTTTAAAATTAATGTTAACTTGTATCTGGAACTCTGTTTCAAGATTTATGCTATTATTTCATTTAAGTTTTACAAATATATTAAAGGGATTTTTTACATAAATCTCAATGAGAACTAAGGCATGGTTTTGTTTTTCTCCCAGGTGCCACTCCCCATATCACAACCTTGGTTTGGAAAGAATTAGACATTTTTTACATTCTTACTAAAAATCTTTTATAGATTCATTCCTTTAAATGGTTTTAATTAGCAATGATTACCTCATAAAACAAATGCTTTGTATCCTCTGAAGACCAATTTACAAAAAAATGTGTGTTCTCCAAGCTTAATGTGCATACACATCTCTGTGCAGTAAGGTACTGTGTGGTATAAATAAGTACATCTAAATAAGAGCAGAGCCTTCTATTTCTAAAAAATTGTTTATAGCCTTGAATTTTAAGTCTATATGGCTTCACTAACATAATCCCTACAGATAGAAAGTATTACCTTTGTTTTTTCTTTTCATCTTGCTTCAAAATACTCTTTAAGTTTTAGAAATGCCTCCAGGTTTTTGTACAAGAGGAAGAGGACACAGCCACACAAATACATACGTGCGCACACACACACACACACACTCTTTGATTTTTCATGGGCTGTCCTCAAGAATTTGACTTCTTGAACCCCTTAAGGGTTCTCAGTAGTGCGTTGAACACATTCCAAGGGTCAAAAGATCTGGAATCAGAATATTGTTACTCTCCACTTACACTCTTTAAAAAAGAGGAGAATGCATTCTCATGTAATAAAAACAGTTTCTGTTTCAAGGTCATGTGGTCATCTCTAGCCTACCTGATCTTTATCAGCAGTTTGTGCTTAAACAGAACATTTAACACATTTTTTTTTTCTCCTGGAAAATATATGACAATAACTTATTTTTCTTTATTTAGCTTGGCATAAGCATGTTTATCAGTTTTATGTAGTTACATATATAAAATAATGTGAGGAATCTAGTTCATTATTGTAACAACCTGTCAGATTTGAATACTATGTTATTTTAGAACACCATCTGATCTGCTAGGTCAGACTAAGCCTGATTTACATTGTCAACATTTTGGTTAATTCTTTTACATTTAAATAGTTTTTGAATGCTTGGTTCGATTTACTAGATTCCTTAGTAATTATTCTTTCTCCTGTTCTTTCGTATGAGGAAACATATGAACAGTTCTGTACTATACGGGTTCTGCTCCATTCATCATATCATCAAAAACTCTTGGCTGATTTAGAAGCTGTTTATACATGTGTTCCCAGTTACATTCCATTACCTAATATGCACTGATAATAAAATGGCCTTCTCCAAAATTACCAGTGTCACCTTGATTTCCACAGATGCTATTTAACAGTGATTGTACTTTTCCAGTTTTATTGTAGAACAAATTGCTCGTGATCTCTGATGACATGCAGCTGGTAATGCAGGTGCATTTATAACACAGCCTAAGGAAATAGATGGAATATTTGAAGCAATAAATCTCGTTTTGATTTCTGTAAGATGGATGTCAACTCTATTTCCTCTCCTTCTTCTTTTCATGTGTCAAATAGAATTTGTAATTATTTCAAAGACACTTTATATAAGAAAAGGAAATAGAGAAAGAAAAAGGAAGTGACAGGTGGCAATGGCATCAGAATTAAAAAATACATCAAATATACTATTACTGTAACCAACATTGCAAAAGCTGGAGCATTCTAGACTCGCTTTATCTTTTGAGGCTATCCCAGATGAGTCTTACTTGATTTTCCAAACAGTCCTTTACCTTAGCTAGTACTGATATATTTGAATAACTGATTTTCCTCTGTACATATGGTGGTTTTGGTCTGGCCACGCCAGGGGATAATGAAGGAAGAGCCTATACCAGATATCAGGAATATGTAGTTAAGAAACAAGTGGCATTGACAAGCAGCTGCAAGATGGCCCAGCTTCAGTGTTCAGGAGAGCTCTATGGTCAGTAAACCACTTCACTGTCGCTGGCCTTTAGCAGCAGAGCCAGTATCACAGTAAACATGTTCTGAGAGAGAAAATGCTAACTGGCCTGATTCCTTGAATTACCCTCTTGGTTTCCTTGTGTAAAACCCCCTGGAGCATTGCAAATGCCCTTCACTGCAGGCAGTTTGTTGTACAAAGAGAGGTTGACAAGACAGTGCAGCTGAGGCTACACATGGAGCTTGTTATAAATGTCTCTTTCATTCTCAATCCAAGGAAGTCAAACAACATTGAATGGTTTTGAATTGTTTTTGTACCAGGCTTTAAGATAAATTTTTGTTCATATCACTTTTCTAGTCAAAATTACGCAGGTTCAGTCCTGAGAACTAGGGATGGGTAGGGGATAGTGCCGTGTGGTCTTTCCTGTTTCCATTACAAAGCATTGTGGAAGGCCTCTCAGCTGATGTCAGAAAAACACCTTCCTTTGACTCCTCTCAGGAATCAGTTGCTTTGCTGGTTTTTAATTCTTTTTAATAAAAATCTCATGTCATGTACCTCATTATTTTAATATTCAGTAAAGGCTGACTGTGTTAGTGAAACTTTGAACATTTATCCTTTTTTTTAAAAAGGGTTTTGTTTGGTTTTTTTTCAAAGAGGGTATATGTAAATTAAGGTCAAAAACCTCATTGTGATATGCAGATACTCTTTTTCAAAGGACCATATTTTATTTACCTTAGCTTTTAAAAAATATATTATTATTTACATGAGTTTTTAAAGATACTTGGGACTGGGCATTTTACATGAGAGTCCTCGCAGTGTAATTGAGATAACAGATTAAAGGAATTGATTTCCAGAGTGAGACTAATCTCAACTGCCATTAACTTTCCCTAGTTAAGAACTGTGATTTGTTTCTCACTCTCAGTTTTAATTATGTAAGTTCCAAATACATTCAACAGAATTCTAGACAACATAATTGCAATAACTTAGGAAATCACTCTTCTGAACAAACATATCTACTTTCAAATGAGATGTATTGCTGATTCAAAATTAGCTTCTGTAATGACTAGATTTTGACAGTAGAAACCTTTGGAGTACCTAAAATCAAAAAAAAAAAGGGGAAAGATCACCTTTTAATAGAAAGGTTCTTCTGTTCCAGATATTGTCTTTGTGTATTGCTTTCCTTAGATCCGGGTTTTCTGATAAAGAGGCAACTCATGTCCCTGGAATGAACACTGATGAGGTTAATGGCATTGTCTTGAGTTAAAGATTTGTCTCGGTATGCAAAAATCCACAGACAAAAATTCATCATTTGGCACAATCAAATACAAGACAGTAAGTCTGATGACTCATACAGTTCAGAAACCCATACTGAAATATCAAAGGTGATAAATGATCTTGCTTGAGCACTTCAGACTGTAGGGAGCATATTAGGAAGTGCCTTTGCAGTACACTGTCTTTGGGGAGGTTCCTCAATCTTATCTCTTATGTTTATCTTGCATCTTATCTTCCTACGATTTACAAAAATTTCATTCAGTGTCTTTATTTTGCTGTTAGGTAATTGATAAACAGAGGATAAACTGAGCTAAAGATTTAAAAATCAGTCTGGTAGATTTCAGTGGCAATTATCTACATATCTTTGAGGATCTGGGCGTCACTTTTTAATCAGTTGTAATTCTCTGCTCTAACATTACTTTAATGTTATCTGATTGCTGTTCACGGATGGTGCTTGTGAATGTTTGTCCCTTAAATAGTAGCAAAGAGGTACCTCATGTTCCTTATCTGTTATTGGATGTACACCAGGACGGCTTTGCCACTTGAGTAGTTGCTGTTGGATTCTGAAGTGTTTCTGTTTGGGTGAGGTACAGATAATTGTCTGCTAAATGGGAACCTCTATAAGGAGGTAACAAACCTCTCCAAGTCTCAGAGAGCTATGAAGCTGTAAATGGAAACACTTTTACCATCAGTTACGATAATGGAGTTAAAATATGAGTGAGAAATATGGTGTGATCCTAAGATAATGTAATACATTTCAAATATGGCACAGCTTGATACAAAATGAGGAGCAGAGCAGTGTGAGACTTGCTGAAAAAGCTGCTAAGAGAAAATCATGCAATGGCAAGTGGAAAAGCACTATCAAGCCAAGTAAGGAAAGCACTGCAATGCATTATAGCATAAAGTGGTTGCTTCCTCACATGTACGGCTATGTTGTTGCACTGTTGCCGTCAGTAGAGAAGAAGAAAAAGAACATTCATGGTCTTGGTTTTCATATCTTTGTGTAACTGGTAAAAGAGAGAATGTGTGTACTAGATAAAATAGTTCCAACTACAGACAGAAGAGTTTCAGAAGAATTTCAAGCTGGAATCATGACAGTTGAAGTGGTAAAAAAAGTGTAAGATCATAATAATTACTATGTTTTCTCTCTTATCAATATTATTATCAGATTTTTTAAAATATTTCACTCATTTAAAACCTAGAATATATTCGTAGCTGACAGAATTCAATATATGCAGAAAATTAGATTAGAAAGCACTAGCTTTTTAATGTAAATTCTGGAATGACCAGAAGTTTGGGTTTAGCAAAGAATGCTCTGCCAAATGGCAAGTACTTCAAAATATCTATTCAATCTTTTCTTCTTTCTTTTCAACATTTGCAATAATTGTGTCTCCAATACACAACCACCTTATGGGTTTACACTGATTTCTGAGGTTTGATTATCTCACCAAACAAATCCACAAAAATAAACATTAGAAATATATTTGGTGAAATTTTCCTAGAAGTATTTTCAGTCATGGAAAATGAAAAAACCTGCCATGTATGGCAAGGTTTTAATTTTCTTTAAGAGTGTTCAGTATCTGGAGCCTAAAGGAGGAAAGCTGTATTCATATGACCAGCTATAGCTTTTTACTTAGATTCAATAATAGCACATGTATATTCATAAGGAAAAACGTTCATTTAATTCATTGGGAGGAGGGTAATTACCTCAGTATGCAGATTTTTGCAAAATCTTTTTCGGTCACAAACTACATTAATCTATATTTAGCTCAGATATGATAAATCCACTGAGCTTACATATGCCCATTTATATAACATTTGAAGAAAGAAAAAAGTCTTGAAATAGGCAGTTAAACAAAAGAACTACAATTATCACCATGTATGTGACCAAGGCAGATGTCAAGTTACTGAGAATAATTCTGGTGGGATATATCATCCTTTAGTATTATTTCTGATTGCTATAGTAATTGGTTTAACAAATCTGTACACTTTTATTGTAGTTTTCTATGAAAATCTCTAAAACTAGGTAGGTATTTCCTTTTTAAATTATTTTTTAATTTTTAATTTTTTTAATGACACTGTAGCTCAGATTTGAGGAACTAAATTTTTGTGGCTATTTAGGAATATTAAAATCTGAATCCAGTTTTGAAAAAGGACCATTAATTACATAAGGAAATATTATGAATTTGAGAATATTATGAACTGAGAATATGACTCAGTGCAGTCTCACTTAAGCTCCCTGGGTGTTAAAAGTAGTTCAGCTGTGTTAAAAGGAAACTAAGAACCGGTGACCCACTCAAACATTGTCCCACTGTCTTGTGTGGATTTTGTAGTAGTGACTACTGGGAAGACACAACCTGCAAGCACATTGCAAAACCTATTTAGCTCTTCCAGA